>PVJI01030082.1:0-14586 GCA_004026765.1 Micronycteris hirsuta | reverse complement strand
GTTTTCTTGCCTTAGGCTAGCATGGAATGAAAAAAACAAGAACTAATTGATTTTTTTTTACTCCAATAATCTTTTCTTTTTGTATTTTTCTCAAGTCATGTTTGAAGAGTGTTTTGATATTTTATATTTTGTGTTTGTAATTTAAAATGTTATTAAAATCTAACATGATTAATATCCCCTAAAATGTTTTCATTCAACATTATTTTTTACTTAATTGTTATACTCATTTGAAAAGTTTCTTTTGAACTTGCTCCTGTACCACCAGACATTGCTGGATAAGGTTAAAAAATTTTGTTCACTAAAAATTTCTGCTGTCTACCCTTGGCTGGGTCGTCACTGATTCTCTAAATTTCTTTTCTCATCAGTAGGATGATTACCCAGGATGCTTATCCCGGGCCCTTCTCCAAAACCTGTCCTATTTCTACTGCCCATAAACCACCACTATACTTGGTCTTCTTTCAGTTCTGAAAATGATTTTGCTTCATACTTGATTCAAGTACCCACCATCAGCTTCCTCACCTTAACTTTCCTAAACCTTAGTCTCATTTTTTTCATGTCATCACTTCCATCATTCCTGGCTGAGAAGGGGTGTCCACCCTTCTCTTCAAAGCTCATATTCTTCTTGTGCTTCTAAATATGGTCTCCTTACCCCTCCACAATTTTGCTCTACTAATTATACTTTCTCTTAGGTCATGTATTACGCCTTTTCCCCTCATTTCCCCCCTATGCTTTAAATATCTGACCTTTTGTAAAAACAACTCCCTTCTATCCTACCTCCATCTCCACCTATTGGCATTTTCTTTCACCTAAAAGGAGTCTAAAGGGAGTTTCTTGAGGCTTCTATTTTTTCACCTCCAAAGTTCGGATGTTTTAATACAACCAAAATGACTGTGAAGATGGTGCTCTTCCTCCTCAAAATCCTAATTCATTTTGCTAGTACAGTTCTGTCCTGCAAAATTGTGCTTCTCTTGCAAGCAATGCTGAAATTCCAGATTTCCAGGGAAGGGTAGAAACCATTTTCTCTCACCCCGAGAATCCATAGAAATGCAAATGATCTATTTGAGAAGGGGAAGCTTTTACCTGCTGGCTAGACCACCTGGGTGGGTCTAACTACTGGGAAGGAGAAGTGAGAAGAGGGCCCTGGGGCAAGTTAGAAAGAAGGTGGAGGGGTCTGTGCTCAGGCGAACTGGGGCCTAGAACAAGTTAGAAATGTTGGGAAGAAGAAATTTGGTGAGCTCCACCCTCAAGAACAAATATAAACAGCACAAATCTGAGCGAACTTTTCGGTTACCAACCCAGAAACAAGTCAACCTGAACTTTTCATGATTATGAAAATCGTGTAATTTTCCAATGCTTGTTTTCATATTAGCAGAGGCAGCGAGGAGAATGGGGCAGTAGAAGCACTGTCTCTCCGCATTCTAAAATGTGTATAGAAGAGGTGGGGGCAGTGAAGATAATAATTCCAAAAACTACGCTGATCATTGACAGAGGGTTTTGTTTTCACAGAGGAATGTTAAAACATGGGCAGGTTGCAAATGGAGAAAAATAAGCAGTGAATACACTGGTCCTGAGAAGGAATGCTAGAGCTTAATAATAGTTATACTCAGGATTGCAGAATTGACTCTGCCCTACCTCCAGCCCATTCTCTGAATATGTAAATCCTCCATCCTTAGAGGCCCAGACCAATAGTTACCGTATCCAATAATACTTTTGTGAAAATTTCCTGACCTTACCCCACTCTAGAGGGGATGATTTCTGCTTTAGTATATTATTGTGGCACTTAACACTTTCTACCTCACGGAATACTTATTTGTGTATGAGCCTTCTCCCTAGAGGATAGGATACATATCATGGTCACGACTGTATTGTTCACAATGCTTTAGACTACTGAAGAGCTTCCCACACTAAGGAGAACTAATATTCATTAATCTTTTCTTTTAGTCCTTGGAAGAATTTGACTTCCAACAATGAAAACTTGGAATCAGTCATATTGGGAGGTAATTAGAAAAAGATGGGACTAGAGGTTCAATGTGGAAAAAGTGAGGTAATGTGTGGCAGAGTAGAGGAGAAGTTTTTGCCACGTAGCCTCATAAGAGAGAAAAGGCCTTGGATCTATCTCTACCAGGGCTTATGAACCCCTGTATGAGGGAGGGGACCTGTGTGATAAGGACTGGTTGCATGTACTTTGGCTTGAAGTTTTATTCAGGACTAAGGCTATAAAATTCTGTGTATGGGGGAAAGCAGTTAAAACTCAGCTTTGTCAAGCAGGTTGAATAAGGGTTACCTACATTTTTTCCATTTGAAACATTCAGGTTGCTCTGTGTTTTAGAACATAGTAGAATCATGAGAATTTAAGAACTTCATAAAATCAAAAAGGCTTCAACATCTGGTAAGTATAACAGACATGTTTCCAAGTATCTACAGCTCTTGAGGTAGGCAGGCCTACACGCTTCATGATCTTACATCCAGTGACGGTATCAGCCCTGGTAAGGAGATGATTCAAATGTAGTCAATTCATTGGCTGACCACTGACCCAGAACCTGTAACAATGCCAATCAGATTTTTCATCTGGGAATTTGGAATTGAGAGAACAAGTGAGCCAGAGAGAGTAGCTGCATTGGTCATGTTATTTTCTCGATTGCTATTCTATCCATGAAGCCAGAATATTTTTTATTTTTTATTCTATAAGATTTCTGTTTATTATAGTCATCGCTAAGCTATTCTTTCTTTTTCCTGGTTTGCCCTTAGTGAGTCTCTGTGCCCTACAATCAAAGGGTTTCACTGAAGTATTATGGAAATACTTTATAAAAAAACAAAACATATCTTATGGCTATCTTTTTGGACTATGAAGAGCGATAGTCTGAAAATTTCTAACGGGCAAGAACTAGAAAGTGAATGATCTGTCTAGTTCCAAATATTGCCAACCTAAGTTGGGGAAAAGAGCTTTATTTAGCCCTATTCCACAGCATCAGAACCTCCTATTCTTCAACTCTTAGTTCTCCTTTGAAGTTAAGACCAAGAGAAGAACTTTGAGAAGATTAACAATATGATTGCTTTTTCAGGGTAGAATCATTTTGCCACATCATTGGTATAGGAAAAACATATTATAATTTATATTTACTTTATACATTTATACTAATTTTTTAGGAACCAGGATAAAAAATTAAAGTAAAATAGGAGAATTTATCAGAGACATCAGTCATCAGTGGACCCACAACTCAGGGGAAACAGATTATGAAGTTTAGGTTTCAGCAATTTAAATAAACTCTTTAGGGAGGAAAGCCAGAGTTTGTCCAAAATTGTTATAATAATATTGTATCTAAAATATTCAGTTTTCAACAAAAAATTATGAGACATGCAAAAAATACACGAAAGTATAACCCCAATTCAGGAAAATATGTAGCGAATAGAAAATCTGAATGTATTTGGTTAGATTCAGTTGACGACTAATTTAAAACAGGTATACAAATATGTTGAAAATCTTGAAGGAAAAATGACTCAACAAATAGGGACTCTCGGTAGAGGAATAGAAACTACCTAAAAGTGCCAAATGGAAATATTAGACCAACAGAAAAATATCCAATCTGAAGAACAGAAAGGGAAAAAAAGGTTGAAGAAAAATGAGCAGAGCCTCTGGAAATTGTGGTATAGCTAGAAGAACAAAAAGGAAAAGAGAGTTGGAAGGGTATACAAAAATATTTGAAGAAGCAATGCCTAAAAGTTTCCAAATTTAAAAAAATTTTAATTCACAGATCCATGAAACTCGGTAATCCTAAATAGAATAAACATAAGATCTACAAGTACGTACATTACAGACTGCTGAAAGACCAAAAATGAAATCAATTTGAAGCAGCAGGAAAATAACAGCTCATCATGTACAAGGGAACCATGATAAAATTAATGGCTGACTTTTCAGAAACAAAACCAACTAGAAGGCAGTGAAGGACATATTCAAAGTACTAAGAGAAAAAAACACCGTCTCAATCAAGAATTCTGTATCTAGCAAAACTGTCCAAAATGTGGGTGACTGTCCTCATAAAGATCATATTGATTGCTGTTGAAAGTGTACTAATTACTGGACAGGACCTAGCTCTTAGTGAAGCCCAAAGCAAAAGAAGGCTGTCGGACAAAGGCAGGGAATCTGGCAAGTCAATAATCTCCATTTGTGAAGCAGGTCTTGACTCAACTCCAACCCTGGAGCATCAAATGATCCCACACTAAATGTTATTTAAAATACTAGATTTGAAGTTATTCTCCCAAAATAAATTCTTGGAAAAGATCACCTCATTATTTTCTTAATTCCAAAGCTCTCTGTCTGCTTCATTAAGGTGGCAATAAGCTGACTAGAGCAGTAGCAGAGAGAAAATACATCACATGCAAGAAAAAGCCCTGTCTTTATCCTGTCCTCAACAATGGCACCTGACGGGTTCCACTCATGGGATCCTGTTTCCTTTATACATCAGGTCAGCTGTCAGCACAGAGCTTCCACACAGCTGGTTACAGCTTCTGTGCAACTCTGGGGTGGGACTGGGGGAGCAAGTCAACAGCACCTGCTAGTACCTCATTTTGTCAGGAACCAGAAGTCAAGAACTGCTGTATTTATTTTTAGTTTAATAGATTTTTTAAATAAGAAAAGAAAAATGATAAAAAATACATGTAAAAAAGCAATTGACACAAATAGATATTCATGATAAAACTTCTCAACAAATTAGCAATAGAAGGGAATTTCCTCAATGTGATAAAGTACATCTGTGAAATACCTACATGTAACACCGCATTTGTGGTAAAAGCCTGAATGCTTTCTCTCTAAGCCTGAAAATAAAATGATGTCTATTCTCATCTTTTTAATTTAAAATTGTATTGGAGGTTTTAGCCAAGTAATAAGGGGAAAAAATAAAGGCATATAGATTGGAGGCAGGAAGGATTAAATCTATCTTTATTTACAGATGACATGATCCTATACATAGAAAATCCTAAAGAATTTTTAAAAATCAGTAATACTAGGAGTAAGAAATGAATTTAGCAAGGTCACAAGATGCAAGACCAATATACAAGAATCAGTTGAATTTTGATATGCTAGGAACTAGCAATTTGAAAATGAACTGTAGAAAATAATTTCTCTCATTATAACATGAAAAAGAATATGCTACTTAGGAATAAATTTTAGAAAAGAAGTATAAGACATCTGATCTATAGATTCAACATGATCCTTATCAAAATCCCAGCAAACATATTTTGTATAATACAAATTGACCCAGCAAACACATTTTGTATAATACAGAAAACACATTTGGTATAATACAAATTCCAGTCTTAAAATGGAATACATAAGAACAAGAATATCATCAAAAAAATGAAGTAGGAGGAATTACAATATTTAATTTCAAAATATACTATAAAGTTACAATAATAGGATATAGTATTTGCATAATTATAGCCCTTTAGGTCAATGAAATAGAATAGAACATATAGAAATGTCCTTATATTTCTGTCAATTGATTCTAAACAAAGATGCCAAAGTACTTTAATGGGGAAAGGGGTATCTGTTCAAGAAATATTGCTGGGATAATTGGACAACCATATGCAAAATAATGAACTTACACTCTTACTTCACAGAGAAAAATTAATATTCATCATAGACCTAAGAACTAGTTATAAGACTTCTGAAAGAAAACATAGTACAAAATCTCTGTGACTTTGCAAAGATTTTTCAGATATGACACCACATCATGAAATTGATAAATATTACTTAATTTAAAAAAATAAAAGTTTTGTTCTTCAAAAGAGAGTAGGAAAATGAAAAGACAAGCTGCAGACTGCACTAGCAAAGAATATTTGCTAGTCACAATTAATAAAAGACATATCCTTCTAAACATCAAAGTAAGAAGGAAAGCAACTCAGTTAAAAATGTGCAAAATATTTGAATAGACATTTCACCGAAAAGTTATGCTAATGATTAAATACACAAAAGATGCTCAACTAATTTATCATTAGGGAAATGCATATTAAACCACAATACAATACCACTATACAACCACTAAAATGGATATAGCAAAGGAGAGATACTACCAATTACTGACAGGGATGTGGGGAAACTGACATCTTATAAATTGCTGATTGATATATCCACTTTGGAAAACTAACAGACAGTTTCTTAAACATATAAATGTAAACTTATCATATGGCCCAGCAATTCTGCTAGTAAATGTTAGAAATTTACTAACAAAAACCTATGTCCACACAAAGACTTTTGCATGAATAATAACAGTATTTTTTCATAATAGGAAAAAACTAGAAATAATTCAAATGTCTGCCAGTTAATGATTAGATAAGATGTGGCACAATGACCGTGGCTGGTGTAGCTCAGTGGATTGAGCACGGGATGTGAACCAAAGGGTCGCCAGTTCGATTCCCAGTCAGGGAACATGACTGGGTTGCGGGCTAGGTCCCCAGTTTGGGGCGTGCGAGAGGTGGCTACACATTGATGTTTCTCTCCCTCTCTTTCTCCTTCCCTTCCCCTCTCTTTGAAAATAAATAAATAAAACCTTTAAAAAAAAAAGTGGCACAGTGGAATAATATTCAACAATAAAAATAATGAACTACCCGCACATGCTGCAACATGAAGAGGGGAAAAAGCCGGCCACAAAAGGCTATAGTGTGCATAGTACCATTTATATGACACTTCCAAAAAGGGAAAAAAAATACAGAAACAGAAAGCAAGTCAGTGATTACCTTGGGTTGGGATGGAAATATTGAATGCAAATGGTCATGACAGAAATTTTTCAGATTTTCAGTTATGGAAGGAATGATGGTGATGGTTGCACAATTCATTTTTTTTTTAAAGATTTTATTTTTATTTATTTTTAGAGAGAGGGGAAGGGAGGGAGAAAGAGAGGGAGAGAAACAGCAATGTATGGTTGCCTCTCACATGGCCCTCATGGGGACCTGGCCTGCAACCCAGGCATGTGCCCTGACTGGGAATCGAACCGGAACCGCTTGGATCCCAGCCTGTGCTCAATCCACTGAGCTACACCAGCCAGGGTTGCACAATTCATTTTTAAAAATGTTATAAATGTATACATTTATTAAAAATAATTACATTGTACTCTTAACAATGGATGTATTTTTACAGAATGTAAATTTGATCTCAATAAAGATATTACAAATAAAAAATAACATAAGTACATTATCTTAAAACTCTCATATGAACACTCTGTACATTTTTTTTTTAATTTGGAAACAATTTTCTAATGTGATTAAAAAGCTTCCAAACGGCATTTCAGTGGATTTAGACCCCATTTGTTAAACATTAAAGAAAAAAAAATGTTGCAAGGAAAACTTATCAGGGAAGTCAGAAATTTACCAGAGAAAAAGACTAAATTACAACTTTCTGATAGTTAGTGAATAGAATTGAAATTTGAGTATCATGATTGAGTACATAAAGTCAATTTTGCACTACCGTATCTTTTTTGTAGTATCTATATTAGCATTCTAGCCCTTATAATATAGTATGGGAATACTATATGGAAATAATCTGAACTTAGACTTTGAATTCTTCTATGATTGCGTATTAAAACCAAGATTGCAACCAAGGTAATGCAATATTTTCCATCACTTAATCTCACTAAAATATATTTAAATTATCAATACTATATTTGTCAATAATAAATATCTCTTATCTACTTATATACTTTTATGTATTTATGTTTCATAATTTATATAATATTAAGACAATACTACTCTTTTTTTTTTTTATTTTTAGAGAGAGGGGAAGGGAGGGAGACAGAGAGGGAGAGAAACAGCAATGTATGGTTGCCTCTCACATGGCCCTCACCGGGGACCTGGCCCGCAACCCAGGCATGTGCCCCGACTGGGAATCGAACCGGGACCCTCTGGTTCCCAGCCCGCGCTCAATCCACTGAGCTACACCAGCTGGACCAAGACAATACTACTCTTAAAGAATTAATAACAAATAATTTTAGAAGTGTGTGCTCAAAGATATTTAGTAATAGAGGTATGTGGTTGAGAATGGTTGGGGACCTCGGTTTTACAAGATTTCAAATTAAATATACTTTCTTTCCCTCTTGTTTTTGTCGTTTTTTTTTTTTTAGTTTTTCTCTTTTGTCTATCCCAGATAGTAAGATTAAGTCTTTGAAAGACTACATTCTATGTTGTTTTCTTTTGCTCTTTTCTTTGTCTTGAAGATTACTTAGATCATTTACCTCCAATAAATCACATTTGCATCTCTAGCATCATCACAGACACTAATTATCGTGATGCAACGTGAGAGAAGTCAGTGAAATACTGAGTGGTGTTGAGAAGACACATCCAAATAATGTAAAAGTGAGACATAACTAACAAATATAAAATTCAAAGGCCAAGAAAATAGTTATAAATGTAGAGAATTTGAGAAGAGAAAAAAAATCTACCCACACAGAATTAATGTGTATTTGATAGTCAGTAGAAAACCTGACTTCAAAATCCTAGGCTTCCAATGATTTAGTATTTGGCCTTGGAAAAGTCACTGATATTTCCAGTGCCTGCCCCACATCTATGACAGTAAGGCTTAATATGCTTTTCCAGTCTCACAAACATTAACTTAAAAATGTAAAAGATATAAATTTCTGAACTTGTAGTATGAGTATGCTACTTTACCTATATCTGACCATAAACAAAGGAGTCTTCGGGATATAAGAATTTATCTCACAAAAGGACTCATTTCTACTTTATATCAACTTTTCTTTTGTGTCCTTTCTTCCATTTGTTAACATTAGGTAAAAATTTCTTTACTAACTAATATAGTCTGAACTACCATAGATAACATAATCATCAGCATTTTATTCTTGTAAATCTCCCTTTTTTTGAAACTATATAGTGGTTTCCTCATAGGCTTATGTTAGATGGTATGTCATCAGCTCATTTGTCAAATATCCTTAAATTTAGTGTCTTAATCCAATGTTATTTCAATGACCAGTTTTCTAAAATCACAGAATTGTAGAGCTGGTATAAATCTTAGAGAATACAAACCAGTATTAAAACTAACCATATAACGACCAGCTTAAGACTCTGTCCATTCAAACCATATCAATCTCTGTAATAACAAAAAAATTAGTATCATTTAGAAATTTCACTGTTTGCCAGATATATTTGTGTGACTAAGTTTTCAAAAACTAAATAATGTCAATTAAAAACAACTATAAGGAGCCCAAGTTGGTGTGGCTCAGTGGATTGAGCGCGCTGGCCTGTGAACAGAAAGGTTGGTGGTTCAATTCCTGGTCAGGGCACATGCCTGGGTTGTGGGCCAGGTCCCCAGTTGCTGGGATGCAACTCATAGATGTTTCTCTCTCTCCCTCCTTCCCCTCTCTAAAAATAAATAAATAAAAATTAGCCCTGGCTGGTGTAGCTCAGTGGATTGAGCGCAGGCTGGGAACCAGAGGGTCCCGGTTCGATTCCCAGTCAGGGCACATGCCTGGGTTGCAGGCCAGGTCCCCGTGAGGGCCATGTGAGAGGCAACCATACATTGATGTTTCTCTCCCTCTCTTTCTCCCTCCCTTCCTCTCTCTCTAAAAATAAAAATAAAAAATAAAAAAATAACGTTTAAAAAAATAATATTTTTTTTAAAAAAATAAATAAATAAAAATTAAAAAAAATTTGCAATTTATACCAAGAGTTCTCTTCCTTGCATGTATAAATGACTATTTTCTCTACAGTGCTCTTTTACAAGTTATTTGACTATTGAGCAGATGATAGCTTCAGGTATTTTGTATTTAGTTTTCAATATGTAATCACTGTAGTTATTTTTTATGTTTTTGGAATTGAGTCAAAACCTATTGACTACTACTTCTGTGTTTTAAAAGCTGATACATTTGGTAGAAGAGCACTGAGCTTATACTCAGGAGAACTGGTTGGGTTCTAGCCTTACTCATGCTACCCGCTTCTTCAAGTCTTGAACAAAGCATTTAATCTCTCTGGATCTGTAAGATGCATCAGTCAGACTAAAATCTTTTCTGGGCTCAGAATAATTCATTTGTAAGATGAAATACTGTGTGATCTCATGCTAAATCTTGGCTTTGTTTCCTTTTGAAAGAAAATGTTTATCACTTTGCTATAGCCCTTAGGGCTATTTCCATCACTTTCCTTGTTTTCATTGTTCCATAAATCTCTTTGAAAAGACTTTTTTTTCTTTTCTTTGTTTAAGATCTGACTCTCCCCTTAATTTCCATTTACTGTATATCTTGCCTTCCTTTCCCTGCCTCTATTATCTTTATCTCTTTATCTTAATGAGGGAGCAGCTGTTTACTAAAAAAAAAAGCATGACAGAGGTCCATCTACTTCTATGCATGCTGAGGAGCACCATCTGTGAGTTGTCACCCTTCACTGAGAGGGAGTAGAATAGAGACTTTACCCCCGGCTGGTGTGGCTCAGTGGATTGTGTGCAAGCTTGCGAACCAAAAGGTCACCGGTTCTATTCCTAGTCAGGGCACATACCTGGGTTGCAGTCCAGGTCCACAGCTGGGGGGTATGTGAGAGGCAACCAATGTATCTCTCACACATTGATGTTTCTCTCCCTCTCTATTTCCCACCCTTCCCTCTCTCTAAAAATAAATAAAATCTTTTTAAAAATTTAAAAAAGAGAGAAATTAGTTGCATGGGCTATAGAGCCAGATGGCCTGAGTATGCATCAGGTCTCTGCCACTTAGTAGCTATATGACCTTGGACCTCAGTTTTCTAAATGTTTGGTAAAATAGGAATAGCAGTGTTACCCAAACATTATTGTGAGGATGAAATGAATCAAAATAGATAAAGCTCTTACAATAGTGCCTTGCTCATAGTAACTGATCAATAAATGTTAGCAATTATTGCACCCCTCTTCATAGACCCTCGTATAATGGTAATCACTTCAGCACAGGGTAGAAGAGGAAAGAGTAAAGCTGAGGCCAAGGACAGCTCTGTGTGAGTAGAATGTTGTGTCTTAATTTCAGGGGACTTTTGAAAGAACACTGTTCCTTACCCTCTGCCATTTCCCTTCCATTATTTTGGTATGTAAAATGTTGGGCAAAATCATGATGGAGAGGAAAACTGGGATGATTTGTTGGTGCTTTTCATTTAATTTGCAGGAATGACTATATATATATGGCAACATTTTCTCCAAATAAAATTTCTGTTTGAAATGTGATTTTTTGTCTTCTGTCATAATTCTGAACTGGCATGCCATAATTATTATACTTTAAGACATTAAAGAAAAAAATCTTCAGGACTTGTCCTTTGGTCAGGCCTATATATGTAATTAATACCCTGTTTGAGAAATAGCACTGGAAAAAAAATTGTTCTTAGGAAAGAATGTTAATTGATGAAAACATTTCTTTGCTAATAATCTAAGGGCTGTTCTTAGCACTTTTAAACTATGGAATAGAATTCATAATTCATAAACCATTCACCAATTATTTAACTTTAACAAATTTTTATTTTTGATAATGAAGCTCTTTTAAAATTCTTTATCAAAGCAGGTTTTTATAGTATAACAGCTCCTTTAATAAGAAAATAGCAACCAGTTCTAATAGGCAAGATTCAAATTTGGGTGCAAAGCATGCTTTCTACCTCAATATTTAACTGTAATATATTCGTTTTTAAAAGAGGGAGTGCTTATCCATTTTGATTAAGGAGTACCATTAACCTAATGTTCCATAGAGTGAGCATAACAAATATGTCACATAAAAAGTAAAAGGACGGGAAAATATTTTGACTTATAAAAAGCCAAAGTTCTATAACATTGAAAAAATTATAGTACTGCACATACCTGATGAACATGGACAATATTGAATCTGGATAAATCAATGAGTATTTCATATTTCCTCATACTGTTCTAGGATGGAAAGAAAATATAATACTAAACAATATTGACCAAAAGTTAATTAGTACATACACTTTTTTCAGATCATAAATATTGTGTTTGAAGTTCAAAAAGTAATACTCATATATCGACAAAAGTAGGAATTAAAATTCCCAAGCCATATGATCTCATAGCAAAGAATTTATCTTTTAAAAAACATCTTTAGCTTGTTTTATTTCAAATACTAACATAAGAAAAAGTCACACATTATATGATGATGTAAGAAATCAATGAGCTACTTAATAACAAAAATATCAAGTTAAAAATGGGCTATTGCTTTGCTCTGATAATTGTTTTTACTATATTCCACAAATTCTAGTACATAGTATTTTCATTTTTATTCAACTGAAAATATTTTTAAATTTTCATTGTGATTTCTACTTTGACCCATGAGTTAAATAAGTGTCTTGTCTATGTCAACCCAAATATTCATCAATAGATAAATATATAAATAAATTGTATTATATACATGTAATAGAATACTACATAATAAAACAAAGAAGGACTTGATACACACAATGTTGATGAAAATCAATATGGGGACTTCTGGTCAAGAAGGAGGTGCAGTTAGATATACTTTGCCTCCTGACACAACCAGAAGAAGGGCAACAACAAATTTAAAAACAAAAAATAAGCAGAACTGCCTGGAAATCAAACTATATGGAAGTCCACCAACGAAGGAGTTAAAGAAGAAACTTTATTCAGATTGGTAGGAGGGGTGGAGATGGGCAAGTGGGGTGGAGAGGACACATGGCAAACCCTCAGCTGGTGGACCAGGTGGTCGCACATTTTCATGTGGAAAACCAGGAGGAACAACTAGGGAGTGAGACAGACCATGCAACCCAGGGTTCCAGCATGGGGAAATGAAGCCTCAAAACCTCTGGCTGTAAAAGTCTATGGGAGAAACTCCCAGCCTCACAGGAGAGTTCATTGGAGAGACCCACCGGGACCTGGAATGTACACAAAACCATCCACCCTGGAATCAGCATCAGAAAGGTCCAATTTGCTTGTGTGTAGCAGGGGAAGTGACTGAAAGCTGACTGAGAGCCAAGCAGCATTATTCCCTCTCAGACCCCTCCCCCACATACAGTGCCACAATGCACCAACCTGGGTTGCACCACCCTGGCAAATACCTAAGGCTCCACCCTTTATAACGTAATGGGCACTCTGAGACAAAGAGATCTGGCCCAAATGAAAGAAGCAGTCAAGCTCCAAAAATAGAACTGAGCAATGAAGAGATAGCTGAACTATCAGATGCATATTTCAAAACACTGGTAATCAGGATGCTCACAAAAATGGTTGAGTATGGTTGCAAAATAGAGGAAGAAGTGAACACTATGCAAAGCAAAATAAAGAAAAATATACAGGGAACCCACAGTGAAGGGAAGGAAACTGGGACTCAAATCAATGATTTGGACCAGAAGGAAGAAATAAACATTCAACCAGAACATAATGAAGAAACAAGAATTCAGAACAAATGAGGAGAGGCTTAGGAACCTCTAGGACAACTTTAAACATTCCAACATCTGAATCATAGGGGTGTCAGAAGGAGAATAGGAAGAGCAAGAAATTGAAAATTTATTTGAACAAATAATGAAGGAGACTTTTCCTAATTTGGTGAAGGAAATAGATTTGCAGGAAGTTCAGAAAGCTCAGAGTCCCAAAGAAGTTCAACCAAAGGAAGCACACACCAAGGCACATCATAATTACATTACCTAAGATTAAAGATAAGGAGAAAATCTTAAAAGTAGCAGAGAAAAGGAGACAGTTACCTACCAAGGAGTTCCCATAGACTATCAGCTGATTTCTCCAAAGAAACCTTGCAGGCACAAAGGGGATGGAAAGAAGTATTCAAAGCCATGAAAGGCAATGACCTACATCCAAGGTTACTTTATCCATCAAAGCTACCATTTAAAATGGAAGGGCAGATAAAGTGTTTCCCAGATAAGGTCAAGTTAAAGGAGTTCATCATCACCAAGCCCTTATATGAAATGTTAAAGGGACTTACCTAAGAAAAAGATCAAAACTATGAACAGTACAATGACAACAAACTCTCAACTGTTAATAACCAAACCTTAAAAAAAAAAAAAAACCTTAGCAAACAACTATAACAAGAACAAAATCTCAGAAATGGAGATCACATGGAGGGTTATCAGCTGGGAGGGGGAGTGAGGAGAATTGGGGTAAAGGTACAGGGAATAAGAAGCATAAATGTTAGGTACAAAATAGATACAGGGAGGTTAAGAATAGTATAGGAAATGGAGAAGCCAAAGAACCCATATATATGATCCATGGACTTGAACTAGGTGGGGAGAATGCTGGTCAGAGGAGGCATGCAGGATGGAAGGGAATAAAGGGGATGAAAAAAATAGAACAATCATAATAACATAATTGATAAAATGTATTAAAATTTTTTTAGAGAAAATATAATTTTCCTGAATTAAAGAGCTATACACAAATAGTACATACAGTATCATTATATTTCTATAAGTCTCTAGAGAAATGCAAACTAATCTATAATGACAATGCTGATCAGTAGTGTCTTAGGGTTAGAGAGGTCAGAGGGAATGATGACAAAGGGCATGGGAAAAGTTTTGGGGGTCATGCATATGTTTGATGTCTTAATTGTGTGTGGTGATGGCTTCATGGATATTTACATATGTCAAAACTAATTAGCCCTGGCTGGTGTGGCTCAG
>PVJI01030081.1:0-14588 GCA_004026765.1 Micronycteris hirsuta | reverse complement strand
TCTCTAGCTGCTTCTAAGATTCTCTCCTTATTTTAATCTTGGGTAGTGTAATTATGATGTGTCTTGGTGTGTTCTTTGGGTCCAACTTCTTTGGGACTCTCTGAGCTTCCTGGACTTCCTGGAAGTCTATTTCCTTTGCCAGGTTGGGGAAGTTCTCCTTCATTATTTATTCAAAGAAGTTTTCAATTGGTTGCTCTTCCTCTTCTCCTTCTGGTACCCCTATAATTTGGATGTTGGAATGTTTAAAGATGTCCTGGAGGTTCCTAAGCCTCTCCTCATTTTTTTTTGAATTCTTGTTTCTTCATTCTGTTCTGTTTGAATGTTTCTTTCTTCCATCTGGTCCACACTGTTGATTTGAGTCCCAGTTTCCTTCCTGTCACTACTGGTTCCCTGTACATTTCCCCTTATTTCATTTAGTGTAGCCTTCATTTTTTCATCTAATCTGTGATCAAATTTATCCAATACTGTGAGCATCCTGATTAGTAGTGTTTTGAACTGTGCATCTGACAGGTTGGCTATCTCTTCATGACTTAGTTGTATTTTTTCTGAAGTTTTGGTCTGCCCTTTCATTTGGGTCATTTTTTTTTTTTTTCAGCACGCCTGTTACATTAAGGGGCAGAGCCTAGGTGTTCCAGGGCAGGGCAACCCACATCGCTGCATTGTGATGCTGTCTGTGGTGAAGGGTTCTGGGAGGGAACAATGGCACTTGCTCTGCTCTCAGCTAGTTTTCAGTCACTTCCCTGGCTACCCACAAGCAAATTGGGCCCTTCTGTGCTGATTCCCAGTTGGGTGGGCTTGTGTACATTCTGTGACCCTGTGAGTCTCTCCAACAAACTCCCCTGTGAGGCTGGGTGTTCCTCCCGCTGCTGCCTCAGCCTCCACAGGTGTTTTCAATTTGTGGTTTGAGGTTTTATTTCCTAGCGCTGGAGCCCTCGGCTGCATGTTCTGTTTCACTCCTCAGCTTTTCCTCCTGGTTTATCTCCTTGTGACTGAGGTACTGTCTGCTCCACCAGCCTGGTCCCTGCTGGGTCCAGGTCCTCCAGCTGCAGTCTTGCTGGTCAGCTGGAGCATTTCCCACCCTGCTCCACAAACGTCCATCTTGCTGCGAGCCCTCTCCGCCAGGCTCCACCCCGCCAACCGGTCTAGATGAATGTGTCTTCTTCAACTCCTCGGTTGTTGGACTTCCAAAAAGTTTGATTTTCTGTCAGTTCTGGTTATTTTTTGTTTTAACATTGTTTTTGTACCTGTTTTGGTTGTGGGAGTAGGCACAGTGTGTTTACCTATGCCTCCTTCTTGGCCAGAAGTCCTTATGGTTTATTTTTAAGATCAAATTCTGGCTTCCATGTACTGGAATTACCAGAGAACCTTTACTGTAATATAATATGAAATACAACATTATTATTCTGCATGAAGGGAAATAAGGCCCAACACTTTCAGAGACTTCAGATTTTGTAGAGTTCTTAAGTTCATTAGAGAACACCGAAAAGGAAATTGGCTTCTAGTTCTATCATTTACTAGTTACACCATCCTGAACAAAGGGAAATAAACCATCCTAAGCCTCAACTTTTCTGTATTCTTTGGAAATAATGCACTCATGGGGTTCTTTTCAGATTGAATATGAAAGTGGATTGCAAACAATAAGCATTCAGTATATGATACAATATGATTAATAGTGAATTTAGGGTGGATTAGAAATGGACAAGGATACTAATGTTATTGACTGATTTAAGAAAGTAAATGAATAAGTAGATTAGTAATTCTAAATTCCCTTGAGAAGAGATGGGAGTTGGGAAATTTTAGAGAGAAAAGTTGACATATTTCAACCCCCCAAGTGTCTTTGAATCTATTTATTATGCCCCATGTATTGGG
Organism: Micronycteris hirsuta; assembly: GCA_004026765.1. Lineage (NCBI taxonomy): Eukaryota > Metazoa > Chordata > Mammalia > Chiroptera > Phyllostomidae > Micronycteris > Micronycteris hirsuta. The sequence goes on along the minus strand of PVJI01030081.1, from coordinate 12,719 downwards.
ATGAGAAAGTCTTCTTAAAGCCTTTGTTGAAAGGTGCATGTTAAAGAAGTATCTTGGTAACCGTGGTAAGTTTTCATGTGGGAAGTAATGAGGGGCCAAGGTTAAGATCAAGACTTGCAGCCAGACGGACTTGATTGTATTTACATGTTTGCTCCTCACTAACTCTGTGTCCTTGCTCCTCATTAACTCTATGTCCTGAATACAAGGCCCAACCTACCCAAGTTTCAACATTTCTATCTATAAAATAATAGAGAACTTTCAAACACAAGTACATTTCAATCATATATAATTTTAAAAAATATCGAATGAGATACCTTATATAAAATGTTTTGCACAGTGCCCTAGTATACATGAAGTAGTCAACATTAATTTTTGATTATTACTTGTAATAATAATGACTATCCTGTATACAGAACTTTATAATTTATCAAATTATTCAAGTCTCTTAAGAGGAAAATAGGCTTAATTTCCTTACTCCTTAATCTCAGAGATTGTCATATTTCTTTTTTTAAATTACTTTATTGTTCAATTATAGCTGTCTGCATCCTCTCCCTTCCTCTCCCCCCACCCCCTCCAAACCCACATCCCTGTCTTGCCTCCATCCTCCCCCTGGTTCTGTTCATGTGTCCTCTATAGTGGTTCCTGAAACCCTTCTCCCCATAGTCCCCTTCCTGCTCCCCTCTGGCTATTGTCAGATTGTTCTTGATTTCAATGTCTCTGGTTATGTTTTTTGTGCTTTTGTCTTTTGTTGATTATGTTCCAGTTAAAGGTGAGATCATATGGTATTTGTCCCTCATTGCCTGGCTTATTTCACTTAGCATAATGCTCTCCAGTTCCATCCATGCTGTTGCAAAGGGTATAAGCTCTTTCTTTCTCTCTGCTGCATAGAATTTCATTGTGTAAATATACCATAGTTTCTTGATCCACTCATGTGTTGATGGGCACTTAGGTTGCTTCCAGCACTTGGCTATTGTAAATTGTGCTGCTATAAACATTGGGGTGCATAGGTTCTTTTGGATTGGTGTTTCAGGGCTGTTAGGATATAATCCCAGTAGTGGAATTGCTGAGTCAAAAGGCAGTTCCATTTTTAGTTTTCTGAAGAAATTCCATACTGTTTTTCACAGTGCCTGTACCAGTCTGCATTCCCACCAACAGTGCAGTAGGGTTCCCTTTTCTCCGAGAGATAGTCATATTTCTGAGAGCACAAAAATGAAAACCAAGATGAGAAAAGTGCTATTGGAACATTCAGAAGCATATTAAAAATTTTTTAAAGTCATGTTATTTTAAATGTTAGAATAATATGTGACTATCATAAAAAATAAAAAGTACAGATAAGTAAAAAGAGGAACATATGTTGTTTCAGCATTACAATAAACTTATAAAATTATACTGTTTTGCTCTATTTACTTTTTGTATTTTTTCATATGTAATTTTATACAACTGTGCCTATATTTTTCTAATAAAACATAACAGTGTGGCCTCTCTACATGCTTGGAGTGCGTCTCTCTGACACTGTTAAAATTTTCTCTCTTTTTCTCTAGAACGTTGGCTGTACATATAGTAGGCAAAGGGGTCTTTGGGAGCAGGCCCATGTTTCTGCATCCTTCCTTGCAGAAGCCATTCCACACCAATCAGGGGCTTCATAAATGGTTATTGAATTAGCGTGGGAACCAATGAAGGTTTGGACAGTAAAGCAAATGAATCAGTGGGTGAATGACTAAATAAAACATTCTGAGAAATAAGGAAGTGCTCTTCACAAAAGGAACAAGTGGATTTTGCCTGGTTGTAATAATGCTGCAACTATATCTTATTATAACTTCTCTATTAATTCTCGAAAATGTTTAAATGATAATCATTGCAAGGGCAAGCCAGAGACCAAAACACCCATGTTTGCAAGAGAGAAAACATTGGATTTTTAGAAAAATTAGATTGCCTTATTTCATCTCTGGTGATACATGTTGCGGATCCCGTCCCACAAGAAATCTGTATGCTGTGGCTGGAGTGTTTATGAATTCACAAGGAGTTTGTTTATAAGTGACTAGAAGAACCAGGACTACTCGACTTCCCTCTGATCACAGAGAGAGGCCCTTAGCATAGCACTGACAGGTTTTTATTGTTCTTGGGTACTTTACATCAGAATGGTATTCATTAACTATGAGTAGATTGTAGATTCGCTTTAGGCGGTAGACAGCCAGGAAGGCACTTCAAAGGAGAGGTATGCAAATGGAAGACAATAGGGTTGGGCTGAACTCAAAAGGATTAGCAGCACGGTCTAAGTAGATAAGCATTAGCATATGTTCTTTTGATCCAGAGTGGGAGAGATATTTAGCAGGAGCAATCTTTAACTCTAAGAATAGGCTATCCTGATTCCCCACAGGAAATCCCATATTCAGACACATGGGGCCTGCTTGCCATCCCATGTTCCACTGGAGCTTTTAAACTTGAAACATTGGGCTACATTTCCCACAGTGAGAGTCACAGGTTCTCCTTCAGATACAGCCTGTTAATTTATCCTTATTTTCAGCCTAGGGGATGGCAAAGGTGGCTGGTTAGTTCTTGCAGTACAGCCTATCCGATTACCTGCATCCTTTGTGGGTACAGGCTAGGATCTTTACATTCACTGGCCCTTTTGATAGCTTTGCCTCGCATAGAGGCTACTCAGGTTATTCTCACCAGCCTTCTTCAGAAGGGACTGAAGCAATATATTCTGGAACCTGTAGAGAAGAAATATTATCTGCTCCTCAAGTATATACTATTAAGGATTAATGGATAACTCTAGGTGGAAAATCTAGCAACGTGAGAAGAGACTGGAGAGCAATGGACAAGTAGAGATCTTTATTGTGTGTGTGTGTGTGGGAGAGGAATGTGCGGAGCAATATGGTGGAAATAAATGCACTCAAAGGGGAAAATATCAGTGAATGACAGACTTGTAAGTAAATCTATTTCTTTATCTTACAATATTATATTTAACATTTACATTAAAATTGTAAGCCTGTGCAACACTGTCTATTTGCCTACTGGGAAAACTAATAAATAATTTTAACAGTCGTGGTCAAATGTCATCCATTTCACAGTCAGTGATGATAATCTGCACTTAACACCTGTTTTGTATCTACTTTGTGCCATTTACTGAGCTGGCAGTGTCTTCACTCTCACATCCATTTTTTTGAGCCAACTTATCTTCATTTTACAGCGAATAGTCAAGTTTCAGAGGTTCAACACATTTTAGGGAATTACCTTTGCTGTTTACTTCAATGTAAGGCAGGGGTCACAGCCTACTGACTTACATCAAACCGCTTCCTTACACTTAGTTTTTTCATCTGTTGAAAAAGGATAATAATAGTGTTGGACTCAATGTCGATATGAAGATTAAATGTGTCTGGCACTTGATAAGCACTCCAACAAGTGTTGGCTTCTAGACTTGAAATTGTCTCAGTAAAGACAACTCTCTTCAGGTGATGTGGTCCAAACACTTTGGAGTAATTCAAGTCCACCAGAAAATTCAATTAAATCTACCTTCATAATACATGAACAATATTTAAAAATTATGGTCATTATGAGTGGTGGATCAATTAAAACTGAAAACTATTAGAATAAAAAATTCAAAAGTCATACAGTTAGTTACCCACCTAAATGTTTAACTTATACAATACCAAATATACAAACTCCATATTAGGTTCATTTGTTATCAAATATCCAAATTCAAAAATGGCCAACTTTTTTTCCCTTTTGCCATGATGTTTTATCTTCATGTAGACTTAAGGAGGGAATTAAACATTAAAGATGAATGCTATAAGAGTTCTCAAAGTTCAGTTAAGTTATATGAAATAATTGGCTTGTTGGCAAGATCGGCTAATGATGGTGAAATTCCCCTGAGGTCTAATTAGCCACAGGTAAGAAAGGTCACAGAATTTGCCTATAAAGGAAATGTGGTAGCACTCTGGTAAGGCCCGGGAGAAGGGCGTTATCCAGAGGTGCCACTTATGAGTGAACAGACACAGTAGCTGAGCTAGTTGTCACTTTGAAACTTGCATCTTTCCTTCTTTCTTGGAGAACTAACAGAAGCCCAACATCCTGATCATGGAGTATGTCAGAAAAGTTCATAGGTGAGATTCCCAACCCTCCCCGTCAAAACTAAATCATGTAATTATAAAATTCCCAGGTTTAAAGGCATCTTAGAAATCACATAATCACCCCTGCCGCCACCAATATTAGGTTTAAATCTCTTTTTCAGTATGTCAAGCATCAGGAAAGATATAATCCATTCAATATGATAAATTTAGAAGTAAAAATATTTTGAGGTCTTTTTTACTGATAGATATTTATATTAGAATCACATTATATGTTCAAATTTTCATATTAATTTTTCTGCACTGTATATTACACCCTAAGAATTTTCCTATGATATTGCACAATTTTGAAAATCATCTCTGTTAAAACCCACACATTATTCAAAGAGACATACAATATTTTACTTATTCATGTCTTAGTGTAGGACATTCCATGTCGTTTCCAATTTTCCACAGTTTTTAATAATTGTTTTAACATATTTGTACCTAATGATTTTTCTCTTTTTAAGATTTGTCTTTACAGTTTAGTCCTACAAAGAATATTGTAGAGTTAAAGAAGAAAGACAAAGTAATTTTTATTTTTTCATAGCTATTTCTAAACCATTTTTATTGTATCTTATTTTCACTATGTATACTATGCTTTTTTCTACTCTGTTGCAGGAGTCCTCCTCAGAATAAATAAGGGAATTCAGTGGAGCTGCTGCACTTTGTTTTCATATAAGATTTTCATTTTGGGTAATTAAAAAAATATAGCTTTTTGTCTATTTACCTTTGAAAGGAAAATAAATATTTTTTTTTCAGAATACATCTTATTATATTTATCTTTTCCTCTCTATCTTTTGGAAAATTTATGCCCCCACATTTCCTCCTTCTATTAGTGATGCTACATCTTCCTGCAACCAGGGATGATGGACGGAGGATGTGCTGGGAGGGTGGGAGAAGAAGGCACGAGAATGTCTATGGCAGAAACTTACAGGAGTGGGGAGAATCATTCATACCAGGGATGCATGAGCTGCTGTTGTCGGGTAATAAAATGTCGTGGAGGGGTTATAAAAGGCAATTAACAAGGATACTTTTTATGACTTTATGTGGACAAACATACATTAATATATACATGGTAATTTTCCAATAAATATTTGTTGAATGAGTGAATGTGTATTAGGTACTTAAAGTAAGTACTCAATATATGTGACTGTATTTATGTGTATGATACTTTATCTGTCTTGTCTAGCAGACAACTTCTATTCTCTACATTAAATTTCTATGTTTTTAAAACTATGCAGATATCATGCCAGGCACTATGCTAGGGCCAGCGAGGAAAATAATGGCTTCCTTTGCTTGATAGGTCCTCATGTATTGAGCACCTACCCTAAGGTTGCTTTTCATCCCAGTCTACAGAAGCTATAAATTTACTGAATGTGACTATGTTAAAATTGTGTTAGAGCAGTTTTAAACAATACAAATTAATTAACAAGCACTGCAATTATCTTGAAGGTAAAATGACCCAGTAATATACATACTCTTTCCTAGAGACAATTAATATTTTCATACTTTATAAAATGTCTCAGAAACTATTAAACTGGAATGCAGCTTTCTTTCAAAAGCTTATTTATGTTTCTCATAAAGTAGAGAGCAATGATAAACAGAACGGGAGATGAGAACACTTGAATTCCTAGGGTTATGGGCTCGGGGAGCAGGCCAGTTCTTACACAGGGAGATGAGAGAAGGTGACAATTTACCAACCATTTATTCATCACCCAGTAGGTGCCAGACACTGCAGATATCATGCCAGGCACTATGCTAGGGCCAGCGAGGAAATACCCATGAACAGCATATGTGTGATGGAAGACACCAGGGAGGGTGCATCTTCCAACCACTTTCATGTGTCTGCTTATAACAGATGCTTATTTACCGTGTCTTTCTCCCCACAGTTAGAGGTATGGGTTCAAATATAAATTCTAGAAGAAGGAGTAAGTCTTGTGTGCAGCAATTCACAGCTTACAAAATATGTCTGAGATTTTGAATTTGTACAGACACAGAGGAAGGCTGGGAAGCATGGGACACTGAAGTGACTTGGCAAAGTCACATGGAATTGGAACCAGAAGGAGAACCCAGATCTCCTGTATATAGCCCAGTATTTTCTCTGTAAATTACACACCAGATGTTGCCCTATAGATATTTTTTAGGTGACAGGTACTGGGTGTCGGAAGAGATGGGAGAAAGTATTATGGAGGAAGTGAGAAAGAATTGAAACAATTAGTGGGGTGAGAGGTGCCAAGGACACACTCCACAGTTACAGCAACTATCTCACTTCTGTACTGTGAAATTCAGACGACAATCCTTCATGGTTAACAGGTATCATTCTTTATCTCTTTGTAGGTAATTTAGGCCTCAAGAAGATGTCACGTTTTACATGGATCACCTCACACATCCCAATAATGTGACTGAGTTTATTCTCTTGGGACTCACACAGAATCCACAGTTGCGGAAAATACTCTTCATTGTCTTCTTGTTCATTTTCCTATTTACCGTTCTGGCCAATCTGCTCATTGCCATTACCATTTATCTCAGCCCCACTCTTTCAGCTCCCATGTACTTCTTTCTCACTTGCTTGTCCTTCATAGATGCCTTCTACACCTCTGTCAACACCCCCAAAATGATCATTGACTTCTTGTACCAGAGGAGAACCATCTCTTTGGGCAGTTGCCTGACTCAGTTTTTTTTGGGGCACTGCCTGGGAGGCTCAGAGATCATTGTCCTTGTTGTCATGGCCTATGACCGCTATGTGGCCATCTGCAAACCCCTTTATTATGTGACCATCATGCGGCAGGGGCTCTGCCGCCTCCTGGTGATGGTGGCCTGTGTTGGGGGTGTACTGCATGCCACTGTACAGATTCTTTTCATGATCAACTTGCCCTTCTGTGGTCCCAATGTCATCGACCATTTCATGTGTGATTTCTTCCCACTCCTGAAACTTGCCTGCAGCGACACCTATAGGGTTGGAATGATAGTGGCAGCCAACAGTGGAGCCATGTGCGCGCTTATTTTTTCCATGCTGCTCATCTCCTACATAGTCATCCTGAGCTCCCTGAAATCCCACGGCTCTGAAGGACGGCGCAAAGCCCTTTCTACCTGTAGCTCCCACTTTATCGTAGTTGTATTCTTTTTCGTGCCTTGCATATTCTCCTACATGCGTCCTGTGGTCACCTACCCTGTGGACAAGTGGGTGGGTGTGTTCTATGCAATCCTAACTCCCATGTTTAATCCTATCATTTACACAGTGAGAAACACAGAGGTGAAAAATGCCATGAGGAGTTTGTTGAAGAGGAGAGTATATTAGGCTGCTCAAATGCCAAGAACATAATGATATATCTAAATAGGGAGGATTATATCTATTGCACACTGTGAAAGAAAATTAACAAATATTTCAGATCATTGGTAGGGAAAAAAAGAGGCCCAGAAACTAACATTTATTGAGCACTTACTAATGGCTAGGCTATTTGCTGGGTACTTTTGATAACTTTTTAAAACTTTGTTTTTATTGTTTATAATATTATAATTGTCCCCATTTTCACCCCTTTGCCCACCTCCACTTAGCCCTCACCCTCCTTCCCTCAGACTATCACCATGGAAAGAATATATGCACCCTGTGTTCATAGCGCAGTATTTACAAACCCAAGATCTGGAAATAGCCCAAGTGCCCATCAGTAGACAAGTGGATAAAAAAACTGTGGTACGTTCACACAATGGAATACTACTCTCTGGAGGAAGGAATTCTATCTTTTGGAACAGCATGGATGGTCCTAGAGATTATTTTGCTATTATGCTTTTGATAACTTTTCATGTACTTTTCCATGGCTTTGATGTTCATGTGCATAGATCCAGGATATGCAGTAGAAAAAACAGTGATAAATCCCCAGTGTGGTGATTCTGTCAGGGGTGTCCAAACTTTTGGTGTCTCTGGACCACACTGAGAAGAGAATTGTCTTGGACAACACATTAAATACACTGTGACACATAATCACAAAAGATCTCATGATGTTTTAGGTGAATTTATGATTTTGTGTTGGGCTGCATTCATAGCTATCCTGAGCCTCACACAGCCCGTGGGCCACAAGTTGGACACCCCTGTTAGAGTAAGTTTTTCTCAAGAGTTTCACTGCTATGTTCCTAAACTCTTCATATATTTTATGTGGATAAAATTTGCTTTTCCATAGGACTTTGATATCAGGATTCTTTTACTTTTGTTTTGCTTGTGGTAAAGCAAAGAGGATAGAAATTCTTAGAATATATGAGGAAAGAGATATTTGGGAAATGAGAGAATCCTTGCTGATTTTTTTCCTGTTTGGCACTAGGCACCTACCAAAAGCAAAAAGAAAGATCCCCGCCCACAAAAGGAAGAAATAATAATTCATGAGCTATCTCTGTTTTTTTCTTGACACAAAAATAAGCCATAAAATTTGAAATTACTCAAATTACTCTTAATTTGGCCTTATTTTCTTAAATTCCTATGGCTCACAGTTTTTCTTGTATATAAAGGAAGTTTTATATTTTCTTTTTCCTTTCAAAGACTTGAGGAGCTATTTGAAGCAACAAAGGTGAACATCCTTTTATCTAATCTCAACAAAAGTGCATATGCCGAGGTTCCAAAGCTGTTGCTCTGGAGGTGTGATACATATCTTTACCTATGATAAATGCTTTATTATCAGTCAGACATATTTAGGTGAGTTAGGTGACTTATCCATGTACTAATTTGGCAGTTTCAATATTAGTATCCTCGTTTTACAGAGAAGCAAACTGAGGCCAAGGGAGGTTTGCTCATTCACTTGCCTCAGTTCACACAGCTAAGAGTTTCTGCTACAAAACTTGAATTGAGGTCTTCCAAAACTCAGTCCTACCATCTTTCAACAAAACACACTTGCCTGTTTATGTCTATTGATAATATTATCAGCAGTCTTACAGATTGACTTTATCCTTCAAGAAAGATTATGTCAAAGTTTTTGTAGACCTATCTCACATGTAGCTATATATTTCAGCAACAATGCCCCTCTGTGTATGTGGGAATTACCAGGCCACTCTACATTACTATATAACACTTTATAAAGCCAGCTTCTCACTATGACATTTTGCCTCATGCTACTTTCTACAAATAAACTTTTCTTAAACTCACTGGTCATCTGGAGGTATCTCTTCCGTAATTTGACCACACAGTGATGTCAGAGCATTGTTCACCGGTTCTTTGGGGTAGCTGTTTATGCATGGCTGTTAAATTTTTAAGAAATAGAAGCTTTTCCTATGAAGTCTAGGTCTGGAAGAGGATTAATTGACCCTTGATCTATTAAAAATGGTAAGTTTTCAGTAGCTGGTGAGAAAGAGTTCTACAGAATGTAGACTAAATGAAATGTGTTTAGGAGATGACAGTAAACCAGGGGTAAGGATAAGAAGAGCACTGAGTAACTGTTCTTTCCACCCCAAGACAAAGAGGAGGGTTTGAAGAGGGAAACTATGGCCAATGATTCTGTCTTATGGGCCATACCAAGTACTCAGTGGAGGAGTAAGGAGATTGATGAGGCACAAGTTATAATAATATGTGTGGAGGCAATGGGAGGGTGATTGATACATAATATTGTCCGTGCTCAATAAATAGCAGCTGTTAGAATGCAAACTGTATTTTGAGGGTTAGGAGGTCCTATTAATTCAAGTGTATGAAATCAGACCTGTCTTGCTTTTTTCATCTTTAGATGAAATCCAAATACCTTAGAAATGCAACAAGTGCATATTTCTCTCTTGCCTTTCTAATAACATTTAATTTATTCTTTCTAGTTGTATTCTCAATTATCATTCATATGAGAATGAATGTCCTCATGTAGTTTTGAATATTCCCATCCTGGTGTTTTAGATTAAAAAGTGGAATTTTCAGAGGCTGTATAAAGAATACTATTATAGGAGCATGCTAATTCAACTGCTGGTTACCATTCACAATTATTGATATAGTATTGCACTAATATTCCCATAATAAATCCCCAGTGAAGGCACACAGCAGTTCATTAAGGATAGAAAAGAGTGTCTCACTCAAGTCACAGAGCAGAATCTTCTCATTTTAAATACATTCTCTTAATTTTCCCTAAGTGCATTTGATGTCATAAATAGCCTTAGATTTCTGCATCAGAATTGTTGAGGAATAGTTACATGTCTGAACTTCAAATGCTTCAGTGCTAGTTGTGGCTTTGCCTCTCTGTTAAAATGAACTAAATCGCTAGAGCAACAGAAGAAAAAGAAGGTTTAGGCATCCGTCAGGCAGGACATAGGTGGAAACAGAAAGGTTATTTTTTTTCAAATTCCAGAAACAGTAAGGCTGTACAAGGTGAGACATTCAGGGACATCAGCAGAGCATTATGGAGAGGAGAGAAAAGGATCTGAAATCTGAAGAGAATATTTCCCAGATAGTCAAGATGGAACACGATTAGTTAGATAGAGAATAAATGTCTTAATGCTTAAGGAAAGAATACACTGGATTTAAGGAACTTAACTAGGATAGTAGTTTGAGTGGGGTTTTAATCTATTCTTTTAACGTTTAATAATTATATTGACTTAGAAGAATACTTGCAAATGTGACTGGTATGAACATATAGGTACGTATAGATGCATCTAAAATTCACTGCTTGAAATATGATTACAAAGTAAGACTTATGACAACTTACTACTAATTTTTCCTATGGTTTCAAATATGATATGTATTTTGAACTTGAAACAGGAATTTCTATTATTTTCAGAACAAATGACACTAGCATCAGTTTGCTGCCAAAATGACTGAGAAAGAAATAGTGGGCACTGGGGAGAGTGGGGAGGCCCAATTCCCAAGGCCACAGCCCTACGAGGGGCCCTAAAGCTCACAGTCCATGGCTGGGAGGTACCCTGCACAATCTGGTGCAGCTCCAGTATATTAAAATACATGGCTATGAAGAAAGGAAAGACCTTGGAATCTTCTAGGAAAAATATGAACAGAATCAGCTGAGGAACAGAATAGCTAAAGGAACTAGGAGTATATGAACTTCAAGTGGATTTCACAGTGAGTATAGAGATTGGGAAGGGTTGGGCCAATGATACAGCTATTTATGGAAGATTTACATTAGTTTACAATTTTTAGTATAAGATTCTATGTTATGTGAGCATGTTAGTTCCACTTGTGCAAATGAATTATACTGGAGATAATAAAATTATACTCAAAACCCATCTCCTTTGTTTTTAACTGTTTAGATAAAGGAAAATATGGTGTTGTGGGTTTTAAACTTGAGTCTTTTTGGTTTGCGGGACGACGCTCAACCCACTGACCTACACCAGTCAAGGCTGAAGCTTGATCCTTAATGTTAACTCTACACACTGAACATAAGTCTACCATCTGTTCTCTTCTAGATTTTAAAAGTATATCAAAATGTCTGTGCAGAGAAGCAGAATTATTACAACTTTTTATTTTCTCATTAAACATATTATAAACATGCCTGACCATCTATATACTTGTGTTATTTAGAGTTCACAGGATCTTAATTTGTAGTACTCTGATTTGCATGAACATCTTCCAATTATTGAACATTTTATGTATTTCTAAATTTTTACTATTATAAAATACATGCATCATCTTCAATTATAGAACTTACACTACCTCATTTCACCTTTAGAGTATTTTTTAGGATTGGCTTCTAACAAAAGAAATAGAAACAGGCTTACAATCCTGGAAATATTTGTTAAAACGTTTCTGAAAGGAATACATGAAAGCAAGTAGTTTGACTGCAATTTTAGAATTAATATAATTTGCCCCTTTTTATTGAATTGATCAGGGTGACACTGGTTAACAAAATCATACAATTTTCAGGCGCACGATTCAACAGCACATCATCTGTACACCGTATTGTGTGTTCAGCACCCCAAGTCTAGTTTCTGTCTGCTGCCATTTATCCCCCCACACCCTCCACCATGCCCTGCAACTGCCCTCTCCCTGACAATCTCCACACTGTTTTCTGTGGCCATCCATGAGTGTTCTGTCTTTTCTTTTTCTTTTTTGCTCAGTCCCCTCTCTTCCCCCATGCAGCAGCCCTCACCCCCAACAGCTGTCAGCCTGTGCTCTCTACCTATGAGTCTGTCTCTATTTTTTTTGTTTGTTCATTTTGTTCATTAGATTCCACATATGAGTGGGATCATGTGGTACTTGTCTTCCTCTGACTGGCTTCCTTCCCTCAGCATAATGAGGTCCATCCATACTGTCGCAAAGGGGAAGCTTTTTTTCTTTTTTACAGCCCAGTAGTAATCTGTTGTGTAAATGTACCTTCAGTGAGGGTGAGGATGTGGAGAAAAGGGAACCCTGGTGCACTGTTGGTGGGAATGCAGATTGGTGAAACCACTGTGGAAAACACTATGGAGTTACCTCAAAAAATTAATAATGGAATTGCCTTATGACCCAGTGATTCTACTTCTGGGAATTTATCTGAAAAATCCAAAAACATAATTTGAAAGAATATATGCCCACTATATTCATTGTTGATACCTTATAACTGCTTATCACCTGATAACTGCTGGATCACACATTGGTATCCTTTACTTTGTAACAAACGGTCATTGACTGATCCAATGACCTAATAGGATTTGCTGTATACT
>PVJI01030080.1:0-14589 GCA_004026765.1 Micronycteris hirsuta | reverse complement strand
TGGATGCTAACCCCCCAAAAAAACAAAAACTAAAAATCTTTGGGAATACCAAGAAATACAGAACTAAATTCTAAAATCTCTCACTACTATCTGTTTTTATTTTTTTATCTCTGTTTTAAAGTACTTGTGTCCAAATGTGCTGCGATACAGATGCCAAACTGTAGCTGCAAAAGTAACTGAGAAATGAAAGTTCTACATGCGTTTGGATTCTGTACCTCAAATAGATTCATTGCCATTGTTCCTGATGACAGAAATAAGAGTATTCCCTAGTTATATATTAATATAATGGGTAAGAGAAGCAAGATATTGGTGTATCTACATCTAACATAAAATTAATTAGTAAAGGGTGGTCTATTTTATAGAAGAGAAAGTAATAGATGCTTTTTTCACTTGCAAAATATACATTAGTGTGGTCTTAGAATCCTTTAAATAGCAAGAATCTATCGTGCATTTAAAATATGCTGTTTCCAAAAAAATATGCTGTTTCAGTAAAACACTAGAGCACAGGTGGCTAACACAGACCTGTGGGCCGAATCCGGCCCAACACCTTGGTTCTACCCAATGGCAGCACTGAGCTCTCGCTTAACTATTAAGGACCAGTTACATTTATACAGTCCTAAAATTACATTTGGCCCTTTGAAGGCAACCGCAAGGCTGAGGTGGCCTCTGGTGAAAATGAGTTTGACACCCCTTCACTAGAGGTATTCTCATTAAAGTTCAGAAGAAAGACAAAAAAGTCTATTGGCTCACCTCACCTGAAAGTTGTAGCCAATAAAATAAAGAAAAAGAAAAGGTGTAAAATCCAGAAAGGAGAAATCAACATTTTATTATTTGAATATGATATGATTGCCTATGACAAAAATATGCATGATTATACAAGGTGGGGCAAAAGTAGGTTTACAGTTTTTTGTATGAAAAGTAATGTGATGATTAATAAATAATAATACCAGAATAAGCTCTACTTTATGTACTCACAACTATAAACCTCCTTTTCCCCCACCCTATATAGGAGAGACCACTTTAAAATCTAATGAAAGGCATAGGAAATTATTAGAATGCAAATATTAATTGCTTTCACACATAAAATAACTTACAGTTTCAAAAAAGTAATCTGAAATTTACAATGAATATTGAAAATTCACAACACTAAAAATGTAAACTATCTAGAAGTCAATTTAATAATATATTTTTACTAGTCCCAAATTAAGAAAATTGAATCAAAGACAAGATTGAGTTAATAAAATGGTGCATCATACCTCAATAAAAGAAACACAATATTGAAAAGATATAATTTTTCCTTAATTTAGCCTATGAACTTATTCTATTTGAAATTATAATGTGTGTCTTTATAATAAAGAAAATAAATCTAGCCCTGGCTGGTGTGGCTCAGTGGACTGAGTGCCAGCCTAAGAACCGAAGGGTCACCGGTTTGATTCCCAGTCAGGGCACATGCGTGGGTTGCGGGCCAGATCTCCAGTGGGGGGTGGGGCACGAGAGGCAACCACACACTGATGTTTCTGTTCCTCTCTTCCTCTCTCCCTTCCCTCTCTCTAAAAGTAAATAAATAAAATCTTTATTTAAAAAAATAAAAAATAAAAGATATCATAGTCTACAAAAAAAAAAACAAGAAAAGAAAAATCTAAATTTCATTTAAAAGAAAAACCTAGGGGAAATTATCAAGAATTTTTATGAAGAAAAATAATTAAAGAGGACATGTACTAAATATTAAATAACATAGCAAAAATATAATATTTCTAATACTTTGGTACTGATATATAAAATAACAGAAAAGTTTAGCTTCACAGACTGATAAAAAACAGATCATTAGGTACACACGAATTTAGTTGTGTATAAGCATTTCAAATCAATGGAGGAAAAAAATTTCCACAAAGCAATATTCACAAAATCAGTTAACTATTTGGAGGAAAACTTAAAGCTTGATCCTAAACCATATGAAAAAATAAATTCCAAATTGACTAAAGAATTAAATGTAAAAACTGAAATCATAAAAAAATTAGGTAGCCCTGGCTGGTGTAGCTCAGTGGATTGAGTGCGGGCTGGGAACCAAAGGGTCCCGGTTCGATTCCCAGTCAGGGCACATGCCTGGGTTGCAGGCCAGGTCCCCAGTGAGAGCCATGTGAGAGGCAACCATACATTGCTGTTTCTCCCTTGCCCTCTCTAAAAAATAAATAAAATCTTTTTAATGAAAAAAAAAAAATTAGGTAAAATAACAAGTGAAGCAAAGGGACAGTTAATAAATCCAAACAATACCAATACATTTTAAAAGCATATTTCTAAGTAAAAAAAGCCAGTCCTAAAAACTGTGTAATGTATGATTCCACTTACTTGACATTCTAAAACTATAGATATGGCAAACAGATACGTGGTTACCAGAGGGTTGGAGATGAGAGGGGCCTGAAAAGGTAAAACGCAGGAAATTCTTCAGACCATAAAATTATTCCATATACCACTGTGCATTTGCCAAAATCCACATATCACCTTACTGTATGCAAATGCAATGTGAAGTAGGAGGGTGGGGGACCCCAGAATGAAGTGGAGGTGTGACGAAACAATCCAGCTGTATCACAGACGTATGATGTCACACCAGTGTAGAGCTGGGGAATAAAAGCACTGACCTGAGTAACTTTGAGATGACTGCAAACGTAAAGTTAAAGAAAAATGGAACTATATGATGTAAGTGCTGCATTCTAGCTGGAAAGTTGTTTCCTACAGGTGATGTGTTGCGAATCCCGGCCTGCAGGATTCTTATGGCCGTGACTGATTGAGTGAATAAGTTCACATGGAAACACGCAGGAATACAGGACCAGGACCACGAGTCCCCTCCACTATTATCTTGGAGAGGCCCCGAGCCGAATGTCAACTGGTTTTTTTATTGCCGTTTCTCAGGCACTTTACATGTGAATGGTCTTCATTCACTATGCATGGACTGTAGATTTACATTAGGTGGTAGACGCCCAAGATAGTGCATCAAGAGGATAGATATGCAAATGGAAAGACAATAGGCTTGGGCTGACTCACTGGTCTGAGGAAGCTAGGCATACATTAGCATAAGCTCTTTTGATTCAAGGAGAGAGAGGTTTCAGCAAGGGCAAGTTTTAAATCTAAGAAACATGCCATCCTGATTTACCCATAGGAAATTCCACTGTCACACGTGGGTCCTGCATGCCAACTTTATGTTTCACGAGAGACCGTGCTCTTATTAGACGTGAAAACATAAGGGCTACATTTCCCATGGTGGATGCATGAATTTCCCTTAGTTATGGTTTAAAAACTCTGAAACCACTATACATATACACTGGTATTACACAAACAAGAAAATGGATAGTGGATGGTGGGGTTCAGGTTTCTCACTGAAGGACTGTGAAAGTACAGATAACAAGAAACTAAGGCTAGAGTAAACCATGTGTTACTGGATTAGAACTGAACACATCAGTATGACCTCATGTTTGCTTAATGAAACTTGTACATATACTGAAACATAATTATAAAAATAAAAATTATAATTATATAAGTAGTAGTATATATTTTTAAATATATATGTATATACACACACGTTACTATACACATACACACATATTTTTTTGTTCTGCCAGCTGAGAGGATCTAGAAACGATGACTCCCCAGTAGCAATGAGCACACCCAGCACTCAAATCTTGGTTTCTAATACCTCTCTACAATTAAAAAAAGCAGTGTTCCTAAGAGAAATGACTGATTCTATGACTTGGGAGAGGAACATATAAGATGAGCCTGGAGCATGTTATAGTGAAAGAAAGTAAGGGAGGCTCAACAAACAAAATGAGTGGGGAATGTCAAAGAGAAACAGGAGCCAATTTGACAGAGCTCCTAATGGCCAAAATTGGAAAAATCTGAGCAACCAATAAATAACATTGTATTGGATTATAACCCATGGATATGTGATATCCATTAATCCATAAAGATATGAATAAATCATTGGATAAATAAATACATGGAAAGAAATATCTGAAGAGAAAAATTCCAAAGAATTTATGTAGATATTTTCTCCCTCAAGGAGTTAGAACATAACTCTCAAGAACTTAAGTATTAGCTGTGCATAGTGACTTCCTTCCAAAGATTATAGTATGGAAATGAAGTGGGGGAGTAACTTCAGACTGGAGAAATCTGATAAACATTACCTTAGCAGGTGATCAAGATCGACATAAAAAGTGTTATCACATTGTTAGTATGTATCCTTGATATACGATGAAATAGGGCATTACTGCTGTGTTCCTTCTCCCTAAAACCCATAACCTCAGTCTAATCATGACCCCCAAAATCAAATAAACTTAAATTGAGGAATATTCTACAAAATATCTGACCAGTACTGCTAAAAAGTGCCAAGGTTATCAAAAACAGAGTATGAAAAATTGTTACATCCAGAGGAGCCTAAGGAGACATGATGGCCAAATGTAATGCAGTACTCTAGACAAAATCCTGGAAGAGAAAAAGTACATTAGGTAAAAACTAAACAAAATTAAATAACACATAGTCTTTAGCTAGTAATAATGTATAACTATTAGATTATTAGTTATAACAAATGTACCCTAGTTAAGAAATTAAACTGAGTTCAGAATATATGGAAAATCCCTGTACTATCTTTGCAACTTTTATGTAAAACTATTCTAAAAGTTTGCTTTTTTTTAAAAAAAAAAAAAAGGATGAATATTTAGCTGATCTCCAAGTGGAGAAGTCCTTTCTAAGGATAATGCCAGATTAATAGATTTGACCACACAAAAATTAATATCTCATAACACAATGAAAAGGGAAATTAACTGGGAAGAAATTGTTTCCAACAAATTCTTTAGAAAAAAAATGCTTTTAAATCAATAAAATCAATTATAAAAGCAACTTCATAACCTAGTAGTTTTGAAAAGAAATGCAAAAGTCCATAAAGTACACAAAAATGTTCAAACTTACTAAATAAAGATATGTAAATAAAATCAAAATGAGCTAGTGGGAACAATGATTTTTATAAACAACAATATCTCAAATTTCCAGCCAAGATGGAGGTGTGGGTAGACAAGCTGTGCCTCCTCGCACAACCAAAAGACAGAAAACAACAATTTAAAACAAAAAAGAACCAGAACTCACAAAAAATCAAACTTTATGGAAGTCCAATAACCAAAGAGTTAAAGACACATTCATCCAGACCAGTAAGCAGGGCAGAGCCGGGCACGCTGCAAAGCAGCAGTTTGTGAAACCAGGCACACTGTGCTACAGCGGGCTGGGGGAACCTTGGCTGGCAGACCAAGACCCGGACCCAGCGGGACCCAGGCCAGTGGAAAGGATGGTTCTGAGTTCACACACAGATAAACCAGGATAAATAGTTGAGGAGCAGAGCAGACAGAGCAGCCCAGGGGCCCAGCATGGGGAAATAAAACCTCAAACTACCAATTGAAGACACTTGTGAGGGCTGAGGCAGAAGTGGGAGGAACTCCTAGCCTCACAGGGGAGTTTGTTGGAGAGACCCACAGGGTTCAAGAACAAGCTCGCCCATGTGGGAATCAGCACCAGAAGGGCCCGATTTGCTTGTGGGTAGCAAGCAGAGCAAGCACCATTGTGCCCTCTCAGACCCCTTCCCCACAGACAATGTCACAACGCAACGATGTGAGTTACCCGCCCTGGTGAACACCTAAGGCTCTGCCCCTTATATGTAACAGGCCTGCCAAGAGAAAAAAGAAAAAAATGGCCCAAATGAAAGAACAGATCAAAACTCCACAAAAAATACAACTAAGCCATGAAGAAATAGCCAACCTATCAGATGCACAGTTCAAAACACTGGTAATCAGGATGTTCTCAGAATTGGTTGAATTTGGTCACAAATTAGATGAAAAAAATGAAGGATATGCTAAATGAAATAAGGGGAAATATGCAGGGAACCAATAGGGATGGGAAGGAAACTGGGACTCAAATCAATGGTGTGGACCACAAGGAAGAAAGAAACATTCAACCAGAAAAGAATGAAGAAACAAGAATTCAAAAAAATGAGGAGAGGCTTAGGAACCTCCAGGACATTTTTAAATGTTCCAACATCCGAATTATAGGGGTGCCAGAAGGAGAAGTTGAAGAACAAGTGATTGAAAACTTATTTAAACAAATAATGAAAGAGAACTTCCTGAATCTGGAAAAGGAAATAGACTTCCAGGAAGTCCAGGAAGCTCAGAGAGTCCCAAAGAAGTTGGACCCAAAGAGGAACATACCAAGGCACATCATAATTACACTCCCCAAAATTAAAAATAAGGAGAGAATCTTAGAGGCAGCAAGAGAAAAGGAGACAATCACCTACAAAGGAGTACCCATAAGACTGTCAGCTGATTTCTCAAAAGAGACCTTACAGGCAAGAAGGGGCTGGAAAGAAGTATTCCAAGTCATGAAAGGCAAGGACCTACATCCAAGAATACTCTGTGCAGCAAAACTTTCATTTAGAATGGAAAGGCAGATAAAGTGCTTCTCAGATAAGGTCAAGTTCAAGGAGTTCATCATCACCCAGCCTTTATTACATGAAATGTTAAAGGGATTTATGTAAGACATGGAGGGTTATCAAAAGGGGATTGAGAGGGGGAGAGAAGGGGAAAAGGTACAGAGTATAAGTAGCATAAATGGTAGATAGAAAAAGACAGGGGGAGGTTAAAAATAGTATAGGAAATGTAGAAGCCAAAGAACTTATGTGTATGACCCATGGACAAGAACTAAAGGGGAGGAAAGTGAAGCGGGTACGCAGGGCAGAGGGGAATAAAGGGGGTGAAATGGGACAACTGTAATAGCTTAATCAATAAAATATATAAAAATAAATAAATAAATAAAATTAACAGTTTTACTCTAAAAAAATCAATATCCCATATAGTGCAGAAAATAGGTATAATTTTAGGTACAATTCTGGGTGAGCATAAAATTTAATGTTTCTACAAACAAAATTTGGCCATATATATAGAGGCTTTGACATAGAAAATCTACTTAAGGAATTCATCATAAGGAGGTAATATAGGATACAAAGAATATTTATCAGTAAAGATGTCTAATAATAGGAATTTAATAAAAATAATTATTATAATATATGAACCATGAAACTGGGCAACTAATAAAAATCAACTATAAATGATTCTTTAAAAAAATATAGAACCAGCCCTGGCTGGTGTAGCTCAGTGGATTGAGCGTGGGCTGGAAACCAGATGATCCTGGTTTGATTCCCGGTCAGGGCACATGCCTGGGTTGCAGGCCAGGTCCCCAGTGAGGGCCATGTGAGAGGCAACCATACATTGCTGTTCCTCCCTTTCTTTCTCCCTCCCTTCTCCTCTCTCTAAAAAATAAATAAATAAAATCTTTAAAATTTTTTTTAAATATAGAACCATTTATAATGTGTAAGAAATAAAAGTAGTTAACTTATTTTTAAAAATATGCACATGTAAGCAAAAGCAAACAAAAAATCACACTAAACTGTGGTATCTTATGAGAAGTAGAATTGAACACAGGGCAGAATAGGAAGATTTTTATTTTCTTACTGTTTTTAAAAGCACCCATGTGTTACTTTATGATTTTAACTAATAAAAATGTTATTTTTATAAGTTTAGTTCTAAAAAAGTACTCTCTGAGAAATCCCAGTGTGTGTGTATATACATATATATGTAAATAGCTAGAAAAATATACACCAAAATTGTTAACAATATTATTATTGCTAATTGTAGGATTACTGAAAATTTTGGTTTTTTGTTGTTTTCTGAAATATCTAATTTTTAAGGAAATAAATGAATTGCATAAAAAGTTTGTTTAAAAATAGAAAAATAAGATAATATAAAAATCTTTAAAAATTTCAAAAATATACAGTCATTTTAATGAGATCTAGAGTACTAGAATTATACTTAGAAAATTAAATCTCATTTTATTTTGCTGCATGCATTCAATTATTCAATTATTTATTAATCAACCTCTAAATGAAGGACAATATTTAAAAGTAGATCAAGACACTTGAGATAAAGAGAAATACATAATTAAAGTTTAAAAATCTTGGAAAAGCCTAGAGTAGAGAAACTTTCCTTTACAAGTTACACATTTTTTTTGGGGGGGTGGTTTAAGAGGCTTTAAATTCTTGAAATTAAACTTGAACCATAGCTATATAAGTATAACATAACTAGCTATCATAATTTACTATTAATATTAACAGAACTAATGTTTCCAAATTATTCTCCATTCATGGAACAAACTAGGTAAGGCAGAGTGAACTGAACTGACTAAATTTAATGTCATAAAAATAAAGCCTTTAGAGACCAGTGAACTCAAGGGCCAGATACCAGCATTATCTGCACAGCTTCAAAAACAAGCAAACAAGAGCACAGTGCTGAGGATTCTGGGTCCTAGTTGCAGGTCCCAGAACATTCATTTTTTTTTAAGCTTCATAGATTAGTCTGATATCCACCCTAAC
Organism: Micronycteris hirsuta; assembly: GCA_004026765.1. Taxonomy (NCBI): domain Eukaryota; kingdom Metazoa; phylum Chordata; class Mammalia; order Chiroptera; family Phyllostomidae; genus Micronycteris; species Micronycteris hirsuta. The sequence goes on along the minus strand of PVJI01030080.1, from coordinate 6,134 downwards.
AGTGTAAATCTGGCTCCAAAGAAGAGATTTGATGTGCTTGAGCCTGAATTACTTACTCATTGAGAGAACTACAGAAACATGAGTTTATTAATGGTTACTTATCTAGCTCCCAATTGCATACTTTTAAGTATTAAGTGAATATGAATTTTTTGAGGGTTGCTTAGTTTGTACTGCACATTGAGCTGGCTCTTTATCCAAAATTCACCATCTTCCAAAAGAACGTGTATGATGTAATAAATTTGCATTCTTTATAAAAGAACTTAGATGTATTTAATCATTTCAATATAGTATACCTGGATTTGAATTACTGCAATTAGAGAACCTACAGAATTTCTAAGGCTATTAAAGGTGATTAAAACAGGAAAAGTGTAAGGGGTCTGGAGGCAGGAGAAGGAGTAGTCAAAGACCATGTGTGAAAGACCCATGGGCATGGACAACTACGTGGGGATGGACTGTGGGAGCAGGGGTGGGGTGGGTCGGAGGAGGCCAATGCGGGGAAAAACTGGGACAACTGTAATAGAATAAGCAAGAATAAAATTTTTAAAAATGATACAGGAACCTCTGGAAGTTACAACCCTATAATGCCTTAATATAATAGTATTTATTAATTTTTTTAAGTGGAACCAATTTATAATCTACAGGATTTTTCTAAGGCCAGTGGCCTCTCCCAAATTCAAAATTCCAACAAAATATAGCAATCTTTAAGTTGAATACCCTTAAAAGTGCCTAATGTGATTTTCTTTAAGGAAAGTGCAGCTGTGTTTATAAAACAGGCAGTAGTAGAAGTCACTTGGAATTAACTGCTTTACCCAAGTTTCACATGAGGAAATTTTCCTTTTGAATGTTACCTATTCTTTTAATGGGATAAAGATTTAGGTCCGATCTGTCAGTGGAGATCCAAACATAAGGCTGTATCTAATCAGCATATCAATGGTGGCTGAAATTACACCTCTGATGGTAGCTAATAGGAGCACAGGGCAGTTTGCTCCCAAAGAACATTAAAAAATATATCATGCTTTTACCCAAAAGCCATTGTTGCCTTTTATTTGGCTTCCTGCTCTTGGCATATTTCAAAGAAAGTTACAAAATGAACTGATTTTCACATACAATTTGGTCTTATCATCAAATTCTCCCATTAGGGCCTTTGAGGCATGGCTGCAGGAGCTCTGGACTTTAGTCCTCTCTCTACAATGAATTAATTATATGAGCTTGGACACACCTGGACATCAATTTCCTTATCGGCAAACTGAGAATTGCAAACTGAATGATTTCTAATTTTTCTTCCAGTTTTATGTCTCTTCAGTTTCAAAATGAATGAGCTTAGTGTATTTAACTGACAAAATCAGTTTTTAAATAACCTCCTTAAATCGCTGAACTGAGGCACATTATTTCATAGACTGTAGGAGCGTTACCGCCTTAGAAAAGTGTATTAGTCAACTGTTACTTTTCTAATGACTGCATAACAAACCAACCCAAAAATCAGTGGCTTAAACAACTATGTATTATCTCACTCATATGCAGGTGACTGGGAGAGCTCTGTTTCTCCCTGCAGAACGTGGGTGCCGGGGGCCACTCTGCTCTGTATGTCTCATTCTGAGCTCCAAGTTGGAAAGGCAGCAAATACCTAGAGCATGTTCTATTAATGCGTAAGTCTGGAGCTCCCAAAGGGGGCAGGTGGACAGACCAATGACTCCTAGGGCCATCTGTTCAAAGCTAGCAGATTGCCACTTCTGTCTACTCCCACTAGTTAAAGCCAGTTCATGGCCAAGAATAGCGTGAATAAGGCAGGGAAGCAGACTTCTTCCACTGAGGTTAAGCATGAGGGAGGGAGCAAGTACTTATGAAAAAAACATATAATTTACCACAACAACAGACATCCCAAAGAGGAAGGATTTTATGGATGCAATTTTCTAGGTGACTTAATTCAGGGGATTATTATCATTCACTCAAATATTTTGGAGGACCTTCTATGAGCCAGGCAGTATTCTGGCAATACAGGAACTCCCTGGTAGATTAGATTTGGAGAGTAAAGGAAAAACAGAAATAAAGAATACAACTTCCAGGTTTTAGGCTTGGTTGATGGTGGTATCATTTGGTAAAACGAAGACTCAGAGAGAAGCAGATTTGGGGGAGGAAATCACAGGATCTGTTCTGGACTTTGACAGACGTACCAGTCTTCGCACATCCTGTCTTAATTCATTTTCATCTTAACAAGGTAGGATGGGTAAAAGGTGTTTTAGTTTTCTATTGCTGCTTTAATTAGAACAAATTTAGCAGCTTAAAGCAACACAAATTTATTACTCACAGTTTATTTGAGTTAGGACTCCAGACAGAAGTTCGCTAGGTCCTCTGAAATCAAGATGTCAGGCAGCTGCAAATCTTCATCTGAGGTTTCAGTCCTGTTCCAAGCCCACTGATTGTTGGCAAAACTCTTTTCCTTCCAAGAGGGGGATGGAGGTGCTTATTTTCTCGATTGGTCAGGATCACTCTCCGCTTTTAGAAGCCATGTGTCCCCATTAAGATATCATAACATAGCTGTTTGCTTTCTTCTGCCAAGCCAGCAGAAACTTTCCCATTTATTCTCACTGGCTAAGAAAACTCTCTGTGTTTAAAGAGCTAGTGTGATTAGATTAGGTCTAGTCTATATAATCACTATATTTTAAGGTTAACTGACTTAAGACTTTCATTCCATCTGCAAAATGCCTTCCTAGCAGTACCTAGATTCATGTTTGATTCAATAAGCAGATGTTAGGAATCTTGGAGGTCCCATCTTTAGAATTCTGTCTACTACATAAGCCCATTTCGCAGGTGATGCAACTGAACCTTGGTTAAATTGACCAACGTCATAAAGCCTGTCTAGTGACAAGGCATCTACCTGACTTTGGTCTTGTGATTCAGTTCAGGGCTCCTTGTACCACATCAAGCCTCCTCTCTCCCTCTGGCAATAATTCCTGCCACACAATGACCACTTCCATCCTTGAAGTATAAACAGTACTGCACCCTACAAAATTATAATTGCTTTATTGTTTACATCTTCAATGTGTAATGTCCCATACAGCACTTAGTAAGCACTTGCTATAGGAATTAACCAAAACAGGAGTTTTGTTCCACATATTTAGAGAATCATGGCTGTGTACACCTGCTGTTTGCATTTACTATCAAAAATTTGCATGGCCTAAAAAAAGACCAGCATGCTGAGAGACCAGCATGTTAAAGTGGTGATGATGTTAATAACATTATCTTGAAAAAAGACTTTCGTTATCAAATACTCCTGAGAAACACTGAATTAAACAAAATTAATCTAGCAATGCAAGGCCTTTTAAAGCTTTTAATATGCTAATACGTGTTTGGAGTGTTATACTGTGATTTATAAAAAATATATATTATATATATACACATGCATATGTATAAAAATATATGTAATTTATATATATATTTAGTTATTCAGATAACTGAAATATGAGGTCTGTCCAGAAAAAGTCCAGCCATTACTAGTATAATGACAATGGTTTGTGCAGCATGGATGTGACCTGGCAGCCAAGGAGCATGGACTGGAAAATGCATGCATGAGCAATGACGACGTCACTGTACTGGTCAGTGGACGTGATAGATGCCATTGAGTGAGCATGTGTACTGTGTGGCTGTCGCATTCAAGATGACTGAGTGAGTAGAACAATGAATCTGCATCAAATTTTGTGTTAAACTTTAACATTCCTCTGGAAACTATTCAGATGATTCCAAAGGTTTTTGAGGATAATGCAATGAGTGCAGTGCAAGTAAAAATGTGACACAAAGGCTTCAAAATCATTGAGAATCAGTTGCCAGCAATCCATGTTCTGGAAGGCCTGCAACATGGAGAACACCTGAGAATGTTGAGTGTGTACGGGCTGCAACCAACAAAGATCAGTGACTGACAGTATGAGAACTAGAAACTGATGTGGGGATTCCAAAAACCACTGGCTTTTCCCAAAACTAAACTCACCTTTAAAAGGGAAGAGATTTCAGACCATCGATGAGATTCAGCAAACATGATGCGGCAGCTGGTGGTGAATGGGAGACTGTGTGAGGTCCCCAGGTGTCTACAAAGGGACTGATGTACAATGTACAATGCACATCCTATGTACAATGTTTCTTTTATCTTGTACCTTCTTCAAGAAATGTCTCTATTTTACACAGTGCATGGCTAGATACTTTATGGACAGACCTCATATATTTCTCAGATCCCACCGTTCTTTGGTTCATAGCTCCCATACCCCGTAGAACTTCCTAACTGATGAGAGCTACAATGACATCTCTTGTTCGTTAAGGATGACTTTTGGACCCCACCCAAGAGTGTTGGTTGCAACAGGAGAAAACCATGTACTTAGAGAATTGGAACTTTTAGTCTCACCCTCTGGTTTCTGGAGAGGGAAGAAGGGCTTGAGGTTGAAACAATCCCCAATGGCCAATGACTTACTCCATCATGACTATATACTGAAATCTGCATAAAACCTCAAAGGACAGCTCATTGGCACTTTTTTCCCCAGGAGCTTCCAGGCTAAGGAACTAGAATGTTTCTACCTCCACCTTGACAGCCCCAAGCACCTCCCCCTGAGGTCCCACCACAAGGACCTCACCCTTTATATCCCTTCATCTGGCTGTTGGTATGTGTCCTTTAATACCCTCTGTAATAAATCAGTAACCTGGTGAGTCAGTGGGTTTTTCTGAGTTCTGTGAGTTGTTCTAGCAAATTATTTGAACCTAAGGAAGGGGTTATGGGAACCTCTGATTTTGAGTAGGTTGGTCAGAAGTACAGGTAACAACCTGGGCTTGCCACTGGATTCTGAAGTGGAGGGTGGTCCTGCCGGATGAGCACTCTGGAATCTGATTCAATTTCTGTGTAGACAATGTCAGAATTGAATTGAACCCCCCTCCACACACACACACACACACACACACACACACACACACACACACACACACACATTGAAATTGACTCTCAGAACACTAATGGAGCTAAAGAAGAGAGATATAAGGTACTAAACTTGATAGAGAGCCCCTTTTCTATCAAGCATCTCAAGGTGCCAGCACTCCACAAAACACTAATTTAACTAAAACCTTTCCACTTCCCTTCTACTTATTAGTCAAGAGGTACCCCTTACATCAGTAGATTTTGTCGTGATGGCTCTAGGTAGAAAGGGTAAGCCAATTCTACCCCGAGGAACTTTCTGTGCCCTCAACGTGACCAGTGACAAAGTGTTATAGCCAATCTGATGGCATCTAGTAATAGGTGTGCCTTAAATAACCAAAGAGAGAATTCATTAAAACTGAGACTCATTTTTTTAGGCCTTATAGAATATATTCTAGAAATGAACTTAGACAGAACACAAGGTCTAAAACATGTCCTTTACATGAATGAGGAAAGAATATATTGGGGAAAAAAAGAAGAAAAAGGCCTCTAGCACAGACATAAATTTTCATGTCAGAGGACCTTAGAGGAATATCAAAGTGAATATTAAATTCATCCAAGATAACTAACCTAAAAGACCTAAAAAATTAAATCTACATCAATTCCCAACACTTGGTGATAAATCTATGGCTGGACATAAAAATGATGACATGTATAACTTACACCAGGTGTGTCAGTTTCCAAAGTACTTAAAGGAAACTTGGGACTCTATCACAGGTGACCCCAAATATACATGAAATGTTGGGCAGTTATTTTCACTCAGATTTTCATATTAACAGGCATGACCATAACATTATTTTTTTCCTTGATCCAAACAGATGAACCAAGTGATGACAACAAATAAGAAAATTATTCTTTCAATGATTAATATTTTTTCAAGTATCTGCATCTTTCTCTGTGCTCTTTTGACTTCTCTTTCTTGTCATCAGGAAATATTGCACATGGCTTGTTGCTAGGTTCTGCAGAGAAGAAACCCAACAGACTCCTGTAAGTCTTGCTGGAGCTTATGGCAAGAGCTCAACTAACAAATCACTGGAAAATTATCACCAAATGGCTAGCTCACTGGGCTGCCAGTGGACAGAGCAGCATGTCTTATTGTTTACACACCTGTCCTGGGAGCTTCAATAAGACCAACACCAAAACTGTAAGCCTTTTAATTACTATCATCTAACAATTAGAAACTTAG
>PVJI01030079.1:0-14579 GCA_004026765.1 Micronycteris hirsuta | reverse complement strand
TTATACATAATAAAAACTTGTTAGAAACAAAATGATAAAATACCATGTATCTACATACAATAACAAGGTAAGAAAACATGAATGTTCATCGGACTCATTTGGAGAACACTATTAATGAATCATATGATGATGCGCAGGCTGTACATGAAGTAAATTCAGTTTTATTAGTAATTTCATGAGACAGGCACTACTATTATTTTAACTTGAAATATCAGGAGCACTTGGGCAGGGGCATTTTAATAATTTGTATAACTTCAAGGGTTTTTATGGGATATACATGTTTTAAATTAATAAACTTCAAAACTTACTTCAAAACTTTACACCATATAGACAACACAACTCAACATGGGTCTTGACCTAAATTGAGAGATAAAAATTAAAAAACTTCAACACTTAATTTATATCATAATCTCAACAACAAACTCAGTGTGGATCTTGACCTACATTAATAGCCAAGAAAAGAATAGAAGAAAGTCTTTGTGTATTGTATTAGCAGATATGAGAAGAGCCATAAAATTTAAAAGCTAAATTGTATTAGAGATAAACTTTTAAGAAAATGAAAGGGCAAGCCACAGATTGAGAGAAATATCTGTAAATCATATATTGATAGAGTAATTCCATCCAGAACACAAAATATAAAAACAGGCAAAAATTTGAATGAATGTTTTCAAAAATATAAATTTGTGAAATGTGAAAAAGTTCTCCATATGATTAGCAATTAAGTGAACACAAACCCACAGTGAGATACTGCTGCACACCAACATTAATGACTAAAATGAAATGACTATCAATACTGTGTTGGCAAAAACATGGATGAACTGGAACTTGAACATGTTGGTGTTTTAAATGGACAATGGCATAGAAACTTTGGAAAATAAAATTGTCAGTATTTGTATATAATGCTTCTCTGTCTCTGTCTCTTTCTCTCTCTCTCAACTCTACTGAGGTAAAACTGACAAATAAAATTGTATATAAAGTGCACAACATGATACTTTCCTGTACATTGTGAAAGGATTCCCACTGTCTGGTCAATTAACACATCCACCATGCATCACCTCAAATATTTACCTTTTCTTTTTGAGAGAACCCTGAAGTTCTATTATCAGCAAATTTCAGATATACGATCCAGTGTTATCAACTACAGCTTCTCAGACCTTATTCTTCCTCTTATTACTGCAAGTTTGGAGAACAGCTGTACCACCATCTCCCATTTCTCCATCCCCAAAACCCTAACAACCACTGCCTCCTCTGTTCTTATGTTTCACTGTTTTTTTTTTTTTCTTCTTCTTCTGGATTGTACATGTAAGTGATATCATTCAGTATTTGTATGAGGTCTGTCCAGAATGTATCCAGCCGAATAATATGAAAAGTAGAGACATGTATTGAAGAAGATACAAGAAACATTGTACATAAGACAATGATGCCTCAGTCCCCTTCAAAGTAGGTTCCTTGGGATCTCACACAGTTCTCCCAATCACCTTCAGCCACCCTGTCATATTTTCCTGAATCTCATCGATGGTCTAAAATCTCTTTCCTTTCAAAGCTTATTTTAGTTTTGAGGAAAGTTAGAAGTCACAGGACAGCAAACCTGGGCTGGGAGGGGCCGAGTCATTTGGGTAACTTGATGTTTCACCAAAAACTCTGCACAAGATGTGATGCATGTGCAAGCATATTGTCATAATGAAGCTGCCAGTCACCAGTTGCTCATAGCTGTCTCCTGAATCATCCAAATAGTTTCTACAGACAAATGTTCAATCTTAACACAAAATCTGATGCAGATTCGTTGCTCTACTCACTTGGTCATTTTGCATGTGACAGCCACATAGTACTCATGCTCACTCAGTGGTGTCTAACGACCCCACTGACTAGTACAGTGAAGGTGTCACTGTTCATGCATGCTCATTCCAGTCCACTCTCTTTGGCTGCCAGGTTACCTTGATGTCACATAAACCATTCTTGTTATATTAACAATGGCTCTATTTTTTCTGGACAGACATCATTCCTGTCTGGCTTAATATTTTTCTTTTCTTTATTTTATTGAATTTATTGGGGAGACATTGATTAATAAAACCTTACAGTGTACAACTTTATGAAACATATATGCATACTTCATCATATGCTTACCATCTAAATTCAAGTCTCTATCTGCCACCATTTATCCTGCCTTTCCCTCTTCCTCTGGCAATCACCATACTGCTTCTCCAATTCTGGATTTTTTTTCTTAATTCCTTCACCTTTTTCACCAAGTCACCCAAACCCTCTACCCACTGATAGCTATCAATCTCTACTCAGTTCTACGAATCTCTTTCTATTTTATTTGTTACCCTAGATTCTACATATAAGTGAAATCATGTGATATTTATCTTTTTTTCTGATTGGCTTATCTTATTTAGCAATGATACTCTCAAGGTCCATCAATGCTGTCCCAAAGGGTAAGACTTCCTTTCTTTTTACAGCCAAGTAGTATCCATTTGTGTAAATGTACCACTGCTTTTTTTATCCACTTATCTACTGATGACATCTGGGCAACGTCCAAATCTTGATTTGTATAAATAACACTTCAATGAACATAGGGGTGACTATATTATTCTGAATTAGTGTTTTGTGTTTCTTGAGATATGTCCCCAGAGGTGGAATCACTGAGTTGTAAGGCAATTTCATTTTTAACTTTTTGAGATAAGTCCATGCTGCTCTCCACAGTAGCTGCACCAGTCTGCATTCCCATCAACAACAGTGCAATAAGGTTCCCTTTTCTCCATAATTTCTCCAGCACTTGTCATTTGTGGATATATTGAAGATAATCATTCTGACAGGCATGAGGTGATATTTCATTGTGCTTTTAATTTGCATTAATCTGATGTTTAGTGATGTTGAGCATCTTTTCATATGTCTAAAAGCCACCTGTATATTTTTTATTAAAAAGTGTCTATTCAGGTACTGTGTCCCTTTTTTAAATTAAATAATTCTGTTTTGTTTTTTTAGTGTTTAGCTGAGCTCTTTATAAATTTTGGATATTACCGTTTTATCAGATATATCATTGGCAAATTTGTTCTCCTATTCAATGGGTTATCTGGTTTTCTTTTCATTTTGCTGAAGGTTTCCTTTGCTATGAAAAAGCTTTTTAATGTTATGGAGTCCAATTTGTTTAATTTTTCTTTTGTTTCTTTTGCCTGATGAGATATATCAGAATAACATTGTCATAAGAAATGTCCAAGGTTTTATTGCTTATGCTTTCTTCTAGGAGTTTTATGATTTCTCAACTTCGATTAATCCAGTTTTAGTTTATTCTTATGTATGGTGAAAGGAGGTGTTCTAGGTTGTGAGTTTTTGGTGGATATTTTTTGCTTTTTTTTTTTTTTTTTGCATTTTTTCCTAACGCCATTTATTGAATAGACTGTCTTTACCACGTTGTATATTCTTGTCTCATTTGTTAATATTAATTGATCAAAAAGCATGGGTTTCCTTCTGGACTTTCTATTTTGTTCCATTAGTTTATATATCTCTTTTTATGCCAGTACACGTGCTTTTTGATTACTATGTGTGGCAGTGATTTCCACACGCGTGTAAACACGCAGTCCTGAGAATTTACACGTTTTGAGCACAGCTCCGTGTGATTCCTGTGTGAGCAAGTGTGGATCATGTCTGTGGGATGGGAATTCTCTAATAGGAATTTGGCAAAGATGTATCTTAAAAAAATTCTGGCTTGCTGTGCCCTGCCTATTACTTTAATCTGGTCCTGTCTGCCACCGGACGTGAATCAACATCCTGATGCCCTGCTAATGAGTAATCCTACACCTGTTCTGCTTAATCCCATGTATAATCAATCCTATGTAAATGTGTGCTAATGCCCCTGATAAAAACCCTGGCTGGATAAGCCAGAGGGCTTTTTCCTGAAATGAGAGGAATCAGCCACGTGGCCCCGGATTCCTTCCCCCCTGCGTGTCTCAGTGTGAGATTCTTTCACACATTCGGTTACGGTCACCCACGGGTTTCGGCTGGGACGAAATCCCCGCGATAACTATGGCCTTGTAGTAGTTTGATAGCAGGTAGTATGATACCTCTAATTTGTTTCGTCTTTCTCAAGATTGCTGAGGCTATACAGGGTCATCTGCGGTTCCATATAAATTTTTGGAATATCTGTTCTAGTTCTGTGTGAGATACACTATGAGTATTTTAATAACAGGAATTGTGTTGTAACTATAGATTGCTTTGGTAGTATGGATATTTTAAATATGTTAATTCTGCCTATGCATGAACACAGCATATGCATACACTTATTTGTATCTTTATGAATTTCTTTCTTAAGTGTTCTATAATGTTCCAAGTGCAGGTCTTTTAACTCCTTTGTTAGATTTATTTCATGGTATTTTATTTTTCTCTGATGTAATTGTAAATGGGATTGTTCTCTTAATTTCTCTTTCTGATAGTCATTATTGGTGTATAAAAATACAAACTAATTCTGGATGTTTATTTTGTATCTTGCTACTTTACTGAATTCATATATCAGTTCTAGTAGTTTTCAGGCGGAGTCTTTAGAAATGCTACATACAGTATCTTGTTTTATGCAAATAATGACACTTTTCCTTTTCTAATTTGGATGCCTTATATTTCTTCTTCTTTAATGATTGCTGAGGCTAGAATTTCCAGCATGATGTTGAATAAGAGTGGTGAAAGCAACCATCCCTGTCTTGTTCCTGACCTTAGGAGAAACGCTTTTAATTTTTTCTCATTGAGAATGGTGCTGGCTGTGGGTTTGCCATATATGGTCTTTATTATGTTGAGATATGTTCCTTCTGTTCCCACTTTGCTGAGAGTTTTTATCATAATAGGTGCTCGATTCTTATCAAGTGCATTTTCTGCATCTATTGATATGATTTTGTGGTTTATCCTACAATATTTTGATATGTTGCTTTACATTTATTGATTTGTAGATATTGCATCAACCTTGCATCCTCAGAATACATTCCACTTGATCATGGTGCGTGATCTTATTAATGTCTTGCTAGATCTGGTTTGCTAATATATTGTTTAGGATTTTAGCATCAGCAATGCTGGCCTGTATTTTTATTTCATTATAGTGTTTTTATCTGGCTTCTAAGTGGGGTAATGTTGGCTTCATAAAATGAGCTTGGGAGTCTTCTTTCCTCTTGATTTTTGGAGTATTTGAAAAGGATAGATGTTAGTGCTTTGAATGTTTGGTAAAATTTGCCTGTGGAAGATTTCTGTACTCAGCCCAAACATGCCAGAGTGTGTCACTGGTAGCAGTAGGACCAGGTAATGCATTCCCAAGACTGGTAGGGTAACAACAGGTGCCCTCAACCCTGGGAAGGTAGTGTCTGGGTTGATAGAAAACTCCCTTGTCTCCCAAGTGAACTGAATCTCTGATGATTTTCAGTGCCAGATGCTATGTGGGCTCCTCTTCTGGCTTTGGTGCCCTGGGTTGGGGATCCCCAAGTAGGACTGAGATTCCACACCTCTTCTCAGCAGAAACACACAGATGTAGGATGCAGCCCATTCTGTGTCTTCACTCTTCTTACCAGTATCTACATGGATCTCCTGTAAGTCCTCGGTTATAATACTTTTATTCAGCTAGACTTTGGTTAATTATTCAGGTTTATTGCTTTATAAATTAGCTGTAAGTCCAGTTTGGTGCTGGGAGGAGGTAACTGTAGCTTCCACCTACTCTGCAGCCATCTTGGATTCTCCTCTGTTAGGTTTATTTTACATAGCATAATGTCCTCATATTTCATTCATCCTGTCCCAAAAGACAGAATTTCTGTTTTTAAAGATTGCATATGTGTGTATATATATATATACACACACACACATATACACACACACATATACATATATACATATATCATCACTTTTTCTTTATTCATTAATTTTCCAATAAACATTCTGGTTGTTTCCATGCCCTGACTATTGTGAATAATGTTGCAATAAAAATAGGAGTATAGATATCTCTAAACATTTTATTTCCTTTGGATATATGATACCTCTCATAAATATATAACTTAGAGATTATCTAACCTGGTTCTCCTCATTTACTTTGCCTCATTTCAGATACACTGGGAACCTTTGAAGAGTGCATTTATTTTTTCCTTTATGTGCCTCTGTACTTCCTGGCTCTCACCATAAGAGCTTTCCTTCCTTATCTCTAACTGATAATACTGATCCTTTATGGATATACATAAACATTATTTAGTCAAAGCTTTTATCCCTCCTCATCTAGAGATGCTGCTTTGATGTTAAAACAATTCTTCCTTTGTCCTTCTTTCAGGACTTTTTACAATGGATTGCCCTTCTTCATTATGTACTTTTCTTGCCAGAAAGATTGAATACATGCCAAGGGCAAAAAGCATGACTCACTGTTCTTTGACTTTTTCCTAATGCCTGTCACATTGCTGACACATAATAGCATTCCATAAATATCTATTGAATGATTAAACTTGATAACTTATTTGACTGCTTGTTATCATCTAACTATGTAGTGATTTTGTAAACCCTTTAAGGAAAAATGAATGAAAAAAGACACATTCGAAATTTTACCAGCTATTTAAAGGTACCATAGCACCATGTAGTAAATCAGCTCACTGAACAGAAAGAGTTTATACAGTTTTCTAAAGTTAAATTTAGTGTTATACATTTAGAAGAATCAGATCATAAAAAACCTCTTGAAAATTCTAGCTATGATGGAAGATTATTTCACTTAGAATATTCTATATAACACTTTTACATTTTATTTATATTTTGTTAAACAAATTGAAAGCATAATTTTATAGACTAAGTAGAAAGTTTTCAATATATTATAATGAAAGATATTGAGAAACTCATCAATGATCCACAGTTATTTCATCAAAATATTAAAAGCTGAGTACGTATACACAAATCATATGAAAACAGAGCTTGATTATAAAGGAATAAATTAATTTTAAATTATAAAACCACCAGAAGAGTAAAAATGTATATATTATTATCATTAAAAAGTCAGAAAAATAATTTGCGCTTGTAAAGACAAAGCTTCATTTAGAAAATTAACAAATACATAATCAAAAATCACTTAAGGATACTTTCAATGGTAAATGTTGATTTTGAATTTTGGAACCCCTACATTCTTTTTTTGTATTGTTCAATTACAGTTGCCCCCACTTTTCCCCAACTACTTTCCCCTCCCCTACCCATGCTTCACCTACCACACTCAATCTCTAGCCCCACTGTTGTCTTTGTCCATGGGTTCTTTATACATGTTCCTTGATGATACTTCCCCTTCTTTCCCCGTTATCCCTGTGTCCCCTACCCTCTGGTCACCGTCAGTTTACACTTTATTTCCATGTCTCCAGTTCTATTTGACTCACTTGTCTTGTTGATTAGGTTCCAATTATAGGTGAGGTCATATGGTATTTGTCTTTCACCTCCTGGAGTATTTTACTTAGCATAATGCTTTCCACTTCTATTTATTGTGGGGATTCTTTCCACACACGTGTAAACATGCAGTCCTGGGAATTTACACGTAAAAAGCTCAACTCCGCGTGAGGAAAAATTATTCCCGTGTGGACAAGCGTGGATCATGTCAGTGGAAAAGGAATTCTCTAATGGGAATTTGGCAAAAATGTATCTTAAGAAATTCTCTGACTTGCTGAATCTCTCCATCCCGGAGTCAAAAACTTAAGTTAATGAATGCATGAAATTCTTTTCTGTCTCCTAATAGTTAACAGCCCCAGTTAGCTTACCCTCAATTTACTTGTCTCCTTGTCTACCCCGGTCCTGTCTGCCACTGGACCTGAATTTACATCCTAATGCTCTGTAACTGAGTAAACCTACCCCTTATCTATTCCCTTCCCATATATCCTCATGACCCAACTGAAAACCCGTGTTCTGCATAAGCCTATGAATAATCAATCCAATGTAAATGTGTCCTAAAGCTTCTAATAAAAAGCCTGGCTGAGCTACGCCCGGGGCCTTTTCCAAGATGGAGGGAAAGACCCATGGCTGCTGGACTCTATTCTCCAAGCTTGTCTCTGGGTGAGTTTGATTCACACGTCAGGGTACGGTCCCCCACGGATTTCGATGGGATGAAATCCCAACGTCGATTCATGCTGTCATGAAAGGTAGAAGTTCCTTCTTTCTGTTGCATAGTATTCCATTATGTGAATGTACCACAGTTTTTTGATCCACTCATTTCTGATGGGCACTTAGGCTCTTTCCAGCACTTGGCTATTGCAAATTGTGTGGCTATGAAATTAGGGTGCAAAGGTTCTTTAGAATTGGTATTTATAGATTCTTAGAATATAATCCTAGCAGTGGAATTGCTAGGCCAAAAGGCAGTTCCATTTCTAGGTTTCTGAGGAAAATCCATACTGTTTTCCACAGTGGCTGCACCAGTCTGCATTCTCACCAACAGTGTTCCCTTTTCTGCACAACCTAGCCAGCATTTGTTGTTTGCTGATTTGTTCATGATGGCCATTCTCACTGGTGTGAAGTGTTATCTCACTGTGGTTTTAATTTGCATCTCTCTGATGGCTAGTGATGCTGAGCATCCTTTCATATATCCCTGGGCCCTCTGAATATCCTCCTTGAAGAAGTGTCTGTTCATGCCCTTTGCCCATTTTTTAATTAGATTGTTTGTCTTCCTGGAGTGAAGTCATGTGAGTTCTTTATAGATTTTGGAGATCAAACCCTTGTTTGAGGTATCATTAGCAAATATATTTTCTCATACAGTTGGTTCACTTTTCATTTTGCTGAAATTTTCTTTAGCCATGAAGAAGCTTTTTAATTTGATGTAGTCCCATCTGTTTATTCTTTCCTTTATGTCCCTTGCTCTAGGGAACATATTGGTGAAAATATTGCTGTATGGAATATCTGAGATTGTCCCTGCCTGTGTTCTCCTCTAGGACTTTTATGGTGTTGTGACTTACGTTTAAGTCTTTTACCTATCTTGAGTCAATTTTTGTGTATGGTGTAAGTTGGTGCTTGAGTTTCACTTTTTTGCATGTAGCTGTCTAGATCTCCCAACACCATTTGTTGAAGAGACTATTTTTACTTCATTTTATGTTCCTGCCCCCTTTGATATTAACTGACCATGGAGACATGGGTTCATTTCTGGGCTCTCTATTCTGTTCTATTGATTTATGTGTCTGTTCTTATGCCAATACCGGACTGTTTTGAACACTGTGGCCTTGTAATATAGTTTGACATCAGGTATTGTGTTCCTTCCTACTTTGTTCCTCTTTCTCAAAATTTCTGAGGCTATTCAGGTCACTTATGGCTCCATATAAATTTTTGAAATGTTTGTTTTATATCTGTGAAACATGGCACTGGTATTTTTCTCAAGATTGAAAACACACATATAATAATTTATATTTATTTATAAGTATATTTTATTGATTATGCTATTATAGTTGTCTGATTGTTTCTAGTCTTTATCCCCTTCTGCCCTTTACCCCTTCTCCCTTTAGCATCCTCTCCCCCTTAGTTCATGTCCATGGGTCATACATATAAGTTCTTTGGCTTCTCCATTACCTACACTATTCTTAACCTCCCCTGTCTATTTTGTACCTACTGTTTATGCTTCTTATTCCCTGCACCCTTTCCCCACATTTTACCCCCTCCCAGCTGATAATCCTCCATGTGATATTCATTTCTGTGATTCTGTTCCTGTTCTAGTTGTTTGAGTAGTTTTTCTTTTCTTTTTTTTTTTAGGTTCAGTTGTTCATAGTTATGTTTGTTGTCATTTTACTGTTCATAGTTTTATTTATTCATTTATTTATTTATTATTATTTTTTTTTATTTTTAGAGAGAGGGGAAAGGAGGGAGAAAGAGAGAGAGAGAAACAGCAATGTATGGTTGCCTCTCACATGGCCCTCACGGGGCCTGGCCTGCAACCCAGGTATGTTCCCTGACTGGGAATCGAACCGGGACCGCTTGGTTCCCAGCCCGCACTCAATCCACTGAGCTACACCAGTCAGGGCTGTTCATAGTTTTGATCTTCCTTTTTTTAGGTAAGTCCCTTTAAGATTTCATATAATAAGTGCTTGGTGATGATGAACTCCTTTAACTTGACCTTGTCTGGGAAGCACTTTACAAGCCCTTCCATTCTGAACAATAGCTTTGTTGGATAGAGTAATCTAGGTTGCAGATCCTTGCTTTTCATGACTTTGAATGTTTCTTTCCAGCCCCTTCTTGCCTGTAAGGTTTATTTTGAGGAATCAGCTGCTAGTCTTATGGGAAATCTTTTATAGATAACTCTCTCCTTTTCTTTTGCTGCTTTTAAGATCCCCTCCATCATTGATATTTTAATAGTGATTGCGTTGAATCTATAAATTTGGATAGTATAGAGATTTTAATGATGCTCGTTCTTCCAGTCCATGAACATGGTATATGCTTCAATTTTTTTCATGTCTTCCTTAATTTTTTTCGTTGGTGTTGTGTAGTTTACTGGGTATGGCCTTTTACCTCCTATGTTTATTCTTAAGTACTTTATTTTTGTTATTGCTATAGCAAACGGGATTTTTTTCCCAGAAATCTCTACATTCTTAAAATGAAGTGTTATCTTAGAACATAGAACAGACACAAATACTAGAAGTTATTTAATACTATCCATCCTTAAATCTTATAAATTTCAACCAATTGCATAAAAGCACAAAAGTTCCTTGTGTAAATGTTGTAAACAAAGTCAACAGGGTTTTTTGTTGTTGTTTTGTTTTTTAATAATTTATTTTTGTAGTATATTTTCTGATCAGATAAAGAAAAACAATATCTTCATATGATATTGACATTTCTACTTCTTTAATCCTAAAATGTTTCCTAATGTTAGTTGATATCTAACATCATCCATATGTTTATATCTTAAATTTGATATTTCTTTCCCACACATATTATCTTTCAAATGTTGTTTATCTTGGAATTCTGCCACTGATCATCTCTAACAATCAAGAAATATGAGTACCTACTTCACATGTCTCTGCTGCTCACTGATATTTATTAATTATAATGATAGTAGAGAAAAGCTCACTGGATATAATTTTTATAAAAATAAATGTACACAAATAATTGAAAGGCACATGCAATCTCTTGATCACAGGTACATTCACTCATTTTTGATACGTTCATATCATTTAGCTAATATTTATTTATAGCATACATCTAGTTCTGTGCTAAATATCAGGAGAATTTTAGAGGAAAAAAAAAAAAGAATCCTTGCCTTCGTTGGAGTTTATGTCCTAATGGTAACAAAACTTGTCAATACTTCATAAACATATAGTTTTTCACCCATGTATATTTTTGTTTTATTTTCAATTGGAATTGAATCTGTAAATTAATTTGGGCAATCTTTACAATGTTAAACTGCAATGTGCAATTCATTATATAAAATCTTGTCTACTTCTTAATATTATATTTAGACAAGTAGTCTTACCCATATTTTAAAACGGTGCTTAGGTAATTAGAGAAATCACTTGAGATTTTTAAAATCAACTCAATCTACATATTTTTTCACTGTGCTCTTTTCTTCTTATTTCAAAACTTCTCTGTCACTCTAAATCTTTGCATATGATTTATGTTTTACTTCTCACATAAAGCAGAAACAATCAGATAAGGACTTCTTTCATTTTCTTCCACCCAAATAATAGCTTACCTATGTCAACATCTGCATTTTTAGATATCCCTCTTACAATTGAAAAGCTGATTAGGCACATTTCTAAGGCTAATAGTTCTAACATCTGAAATTCTATTACATTAAGCTTTTCAATGAGCAAAGGCTATTAATTATTTATGATTCCTCTTTTTTTAAACTTGTACTTCCTACTAAACTTCCCTCATTATATTTCTCTAATATCCTACACAGCAAACATTATTAAGGGTTGTCTAAAGCTAACTTCTCTCTTTCTCCCCCTTTCTCTCCCTTCCTTCCTCCCTTTCTTCCCTCCTTCCTTCCTTCGTTTCTGTGTAATTAGTCTGCTGTTTATGGACTTTACTATGTGCCTGACATCGTACAAAGAACATGATACAAATTATTAAAGCCTCACAAACCCTTGAGATAGATGCTATTATGGGTCTAATTATAGACTAGGAATTAAAGGATAAAGAGAATAAGTAAGTTGTCTATGCAAAAGCAAATCTGTTCATTTGAATTGTTTTCTCTAATGGGCCTGTGAAGGAATTCTGGAGGTCTTATAGCATTCTTTCAGCATGGGATGGCTATCTTCTCTTAATCAACTCTTCAAACTATTGCAATTCAACTTGCACTTGCATATTATACTAAAATTTTTCTGGCAAAAGTCACCTACCAGCTTTGTTTTGCCAAAAGTAATGAAAATTTTGATTTCTTACCTAAAAATATAATCTTGTATAATAGCTAGGAAGGTAATCAGTATTGCAAACTGTGGTGTCAGTTCCTGAGCATATAAAACAAGAATTGAAAAAATAAAAAAAAAATGAATAGAGAGGGAGAGAAACGGCAGCGGAATAGGAGGGACTGGGGTCCGCTTCCTCCTGCCCACTGGTGAGCCATCTGGCCGATATTCTGAGGAGCAGAGCCATCACCCAGCTACATTCCAGCGTATAAGAAGATTGGCTACCAAGAGTACCTTGGAAATTGAAAGACTGTACGGTAGGGAGTTTGCTTCGGAACGAAAGGGTCCCGTGGGACCAGAGAGGAGCTGGGAGGACTGCAGCTCCAGTCTCAGCAGATGCCGGGTCTGTTGCAAGATCCTTGGGAGGTAGCCAGATTGGGATGTGTGAGTGGCCAAAATAGGCACTTCCCTGCTATTTGAAGAGGCACTGTCCCTAGCAGTCCGGAGGTCTGTGCGTACCTGGGGATCAGTCAGTGGTGGCTGGTGCTCCCTGCAAGAGGAATTGGAGATTGCACTAACCTGGAGACCCAAGGCCTGTGGCTGCCCAATCAAGAAGAGCTGGAAACAGCTTGCGGCCGGGGGCTCCAGGGCCAGGCACGCCTTGTGAAGCCAATCAGGGGCAGCTGGGGACTGTGCACAACCAGGTGCCCGGGCCAGCGTCTCGCAAGCCCCGAATCCAGGGACAAAAGGGGACGGTGAACACAGGGGCACAGAGCTCATGCCTGGAGGGCCAGGGACGAAGAACTGACAACCCAGGCCGGCTGGCTCTGTGGGAGAAAGACAGAGGAGCTCCATTGAGTCCCACTGAAGGGAGCCCAAGTCCTCATAAACCCTTAACTCAGTGTGGGGGCCAGGCCACCCAGAAGGGGTGCTGTGATTTCCTAGCAACTGGGCTGGAGACAGGACAGCAGCTAATAGTGCACCTCAGGAAGGGAGAAAAGGAAACGTGATATCTACCCTGCCTGTCACACACAGGAGGACAAGGGGAGCAGGCCTAACTGGACACTTTTAAAGCCAGCCAACAGAAGCTTTGTTTTGTTTTTTTTAGCTCTCTTTATTTTGTTGTTGTTGTTTGTTTGTTTGTTTTCCCCACCTTTCGTCCTATCTGTCCTTCTTTATTGTTTTAATTCCTTATTCCTTTCCTTCATATAGTATTCCTAGTCTTCTCCTCTTTTTATTTCTTATTTTATTATTTTTTTTCTTTTTCTTTTTTTTTTCTTCTTTTTCTCCCTTCCCCTCTCTTCTTTATCCACAGGTGAGACACTAAAACCTGGAGTTCTGAAGAGAATAGAGTTGGACTCAGATAAGGGTCAGCCCAAAAACAGAAACAGTGGCACAAAATTAACTTTGCTGCTCCAGAGAACTCGACAGATCAATTTCAGAAACAGAGGCTAGCAAGAAGAGACTCACAAACAATGGAAAGACAAAGAAACAATCCCCAAATGAAAGGAAAGGAGGAAGCCCCAGAAAGAATGATAAATGAAATGGAGGCAAGCCAACTATCAGATATTGAGTTCAAAGCATTGGTTATCAGGAAGCTCAAGAAGCTTAATGAGCTCACGGAAAATTACCAGAAACTTCAGGGAAACTATGATGAACTCACTACAAACTATGTCAACATGAAAAATAAAATAGAAACTATCCAAAAGGGCCAAGAGGAAATGAAGAATACAATATCTGAACTGAAGAACACAGTAGAAGGAATCAAAAGCAGGCTCGATGAAGCAGAGGATCAGATCAGCGAGCTGGAGGACAAGGTAGAAAAAAACACCCAAAAAGAACAGGAAAAGAGACGCAGAAAGAATGAAGAGGTATTAAGGGAAATGCAGGACAACATGAAATGTAATAATATCCGTATAATAGGGATACCAGAAGGAGAAGAGGAAAAAGGTATAGAAAACATGTTTGAAAAAGTAATGTAGGAAAACTTCCCTAATTTTATGAGAGGAAAAAGTCACACAAATTAAGGAAACACAGAGCGTCCCAATCAAAAGGAATCAAACAGGCCCACTTCAAGACACATCATCATTAAAATGGCAAAATTCCAAGACAAAGGGAGAATCTTAAAGGCAGCGAGGCAGAAACAGGAAGTAACATACAAGGGAGCCCCGAAAAGGGTAGCAGCTGACTTCTCAATGGAAACACTCCAAGCCAGAAGAGAATGGTAAGATATATTCCAAGTAATGAGAACCAGAGGCCTGCAAACAAGACTATTCTACCCAGCAA
>PVJI01030078.1:0-14594 GCA_004026765.1 Micronycteris hirsuta | reverse complement strand
AACGGAAGGTTCTCGGGGACCAGGGGGCTTGGAGCTGGCACTGACTTGTGGGCCTAGAGGAGCGGTAATATAAAGGCAGTCGGGATTTGTCAGAGATACAGAATAAGATGATGTCCTTCCCTTTAAAATTAAAAACCCACATCACAAAGGGATTACTATTTATTGAGCCTTGTGCCAGTTATCAATTTATTGGCTCCCAGTTCCTAATTCATACTTCCATATTCGCTGTGTAATGAAAGGGATTCTTTTCAGCAGTTGTCCTTGATGGTGAGCACAATGTCAAGTTTATTAGTAGAGGGCACTGAAGGAGCATTGCTGGTTCTGGCAGACCCAAAACTGGTCATTGCCATGGATGTGTCCTTGGGTACCCTTTCTCACCTCCACCCTAGAGTTCTCTTTACATCTTATCATTTTATTATAGCTTAATTAATCTTTTAAAATTGTATTTTATTGATTATGCTATTACAGTCGTCCTGATTTTCCCCCTTTGCCCCACCTCCACACAGTAATCCCCACTCCCTCAGGCAATCCCCACACCATGGTTAATGCCCATGGGTCATGCGTCTAAGTTCTTTGGCTACTCCATTTCCTATACTGTACTTTACAGCCCCATGGCTATTCTGTAACTACTGATTTGTATTCTTAATCTCCTCACCTCTTCACCCATGCCCCCACAACCCCCTCCCATCTGGCAACCATCAAAATGCTCTCTGAATCCATGATTCTGTCTCTGTTCTTCTTGTTTGCTTAGTTTGCTTTTCGTTGATAGATTTGTATTTATTGCCATTTTACTGCTCATAGTTTTGATATTCTTCTTTTTCTTAAATAAGTCTCTTTAACATTTCATATAATAATGGTTTGGTGATGATGAACTCCTTTAGTTTTTTCTTGTCTGGGAAGCTCTTTATCTGCTCAATTCTAAATGATAGCTTTGCTGGGTAGAGCAATCTTGGCTGTAGGTCTCTGCTTTTCATGACTTTGAATATTTCTGGCCGATCTCTTCTAACCTGTAAAGTTTCTTTTGAGAAATCAGCTAACAGTCTTACGGGGACTCCCCTATAGGTAACTAACTGCTCTTCTCTTGCTGCTTTTAAGGTTCTCTCTTTAAGAACCAACCATATGGGAAAACATATTTGCCAATGATACCTCAGACAAGGGTTTAATCTCCAAAATATATAAAGAACTCACACAACTCCACTCTAAGAAGAAAAGCAACCCAATTAAAAAATAGGCAAAGGACTTGAATAGACACTTCTCCAAGGAGGACATACAGAGGGTCCAGAGACATATGAAAAGATGCTCAGTATCACTAGCCATCAGAGATATGCAAATTAAAACCACAATGAGATACCACCTCACACCATTGAGAATGGCCATCATAAACAAAGAAACAAACAACAAGTGTTGGAGAGGTTGTGGAGAAAAGGGAACCCCAGTGCACTATTGGTGGGATTGTAGATTGGTGCAATCACTATGGAAAACAGTATAGAATTTCCTCAGAAAACTAAAAATGGATCTGGCTTTTGACCCAGCAATTCCACTGCTAGGATTATATCCTAAGAATCCTGAAACACCAATTCCTATGGAGTGCATAGGTTCCACCAAGAATGTTCATAGCAGCACAATTTACAATAACCAAGTGCTGGAAGCAACCTAGGTGCCCATCAGTAAATGAATGGACCAAGAAACTATGGTACGTTTACACAATGGAATTCTATGCAGCAGAAAGAAAGAAGGAGCTCCTACCCTTTGCAGCAGCATGGATGGAACTGGAGAGCATTATGCTAAGCGAAATAAGCCAGGCGGTGAAAGACAAATACCATATGATCTCACCTTTAACAGGAACCTAATCAGCAAAACAAACAAAAAAGCAAAATATAACCGAAAACACTGAAATTGAAAATAGGCTGACAGTGACCAGTGGGGAGAAGGGAGGGAATTTCAGGGGAAAAGGTTGAAGTGTTTGCAGAAACAATTATAAAGGACACATGGACAATAACAGGGGAGGTTGGAAACAGGAGGGAGGTGGGGAAGGCTCGGGGGTTGGGCTAGGGTTGGAGGAAAAGGCAGAAAACCGTACTTGAACAACAATAAAAAAATTCTAAAAAAAAATATTGTCTCTTTATCTTTAACCTTTGGCCTTTTAATTATGATGTGTCTTGGAATGGGCCTCTTTGCATCCATCTTGTTTGGGACTCTGTGCTTCCTGGACTTGCATGTCTATTTCCTTCACCAAATTAGGGAAAATTTCATTATTTTTTTCAAAGAGATTTCCAATTTCTTACTCTTTCTCTTCTCTTTCTGCCACCCCTATGTAGATGTGAACGTTGGACTACTTGAAGTTGTCCCAGAGGCTGCTTATACTATCCTCATTTTTTTTTATTCCTTTTTCCTTCTTGCTGTTCTGATTGGTTGTTTTTTGCTTCCTCATGTTTCAAATCATTGATTTGATTCTCGGCTTCATCCACTCTACTGTTGCTTCCCTGTAAATTATTCTTCATTTCAATTGGTGAATCCTTCATTTCTGACTGAATGTTTTTTATGCTGTTGAGATCTTCACTAAGTTCCTTGAGCATCCTTATAACCAGTGTTTTGAATTCTGTGTATGATCGATTGCTTATTTCCATTTCAGTTAGCCGTTTTTTCTGGAGTTTTTATCTGTTCTTTCACTTGAGCCATGTTTCTTTGTCTCCTCATTTTGGCAGTCTCCCTGTGTTTATTTCTAAGTATTAAGTAGAGCTGCTTTGGTTCTGTGTCTTGGTAGTGTGGCCTGATGTAGTAGGTGTCCTGTAGGGTCCATTGGCACAGCACCCCCATCACCCAAGCTGGGTACTCGAGGTGCGCCCTTTTTTTGATACACCCTCCTCCTCTTATAGTTGAGCCTTGGTTGCTGTTGGCAGGTCAACAGGAGGGATTTACCCAGGCCAGTGAGCTGCAAGGACTGGCTCTGACCACTGACCACCAGCCTCCACCCTTTGTGGAGGACCAGCTGTGCAGGGGCAGGGTGATGGTTCTCTGATGTTGTCTGTAACTGTCCACTGCGTGCGCTGGCACTGGGGTTTCCCAGGTGGTGCAGGACAACATTAGCCTCCACCTGTGCTTTGCCCAGGTCACCCTTCCTGACCACAAAGCAATCTGAGATGGCTGCTACTTGTGCTGGGCTTGGAGATTCCCAGGTGAAGCCAAGCTGTGAAACTAGGCTGGCTGCTGTTAATGCCAGGCCTGGGGCTCACTAAGGCCAGCTGTTGCTTGTTTGATAGGATTTAGGAAGTTGTGAAGCATGAGCCAAGACTAGCCATTCGTATGGAAAAGCAGCTTATGTGGGTCCATAAGTTGGGTGGGGCAGAGCCTCTGGGGATCTCCAAGGTGGGTCAAACAGTGTTAGCCAGGTTGATGGAGTCTCAGATATGGAACCAGCTTGCCAGCTATGTGGGGGAAGGGTCTATAAAAGGGACAATGGCCTCCACTTGCCTTGATGCCAGACACTTTTGTTTCTCCCTGTATACCACTGGTGCCTTTCAAGTTGCTACCCCAATGCTAGAGCTCAGAGGGAGCAAGTCTGAGTAGGTGAGTCCATGTTGGGTTCTTTAAGAGGAACTACTCGGGGCTCCAGCAGTTTCTTTCACCAACACAATCCCTGCTGTTTTTTGCAGCCAGAAATTGTGGGGACTTATCTTCCTGGCACTGGAACTCTGGTCTGGAGGGCCTGCTATGGGGCTAGGACTGCTCACTCCTGAGATATCACTCCTGAATTTTTATCTACTACATGTGTGTAAGGGACCAGCCCATTCTGTGTCTGAGCCCCTCCTACCAGTCTGGATGGATGTGGTGTCTTTAATTCCATAGGTATCAGACTTCCATTCAACTCGATTTGTGACAGTTCTGAGTGATGGTTGTTTTATATTTTAGTTGTAATTATGATGTGATTGTGCAAGGAGGTGAGCCATGTCTGCCAATGCTGTCATCTTGACTGGAAGTCTTAATTAATCTATATTAAACTTCCCCTGTTTAAATTACTGCATGGTTTCCAACTCCTGATTGAACCCAGACAAACATAAGCATTTACTATATGTTTAGCTCCTTTATAAGCATGTTACAAGCATATTCTTATTTCTCCCTATAGCCCTGTGTTGCAGGTGATTCTATGGGTCCCATTTTTAGATGAGAAAACTGATGGCCATTAATATCTAGTAACAGGACAGAGGATAAACTGAAAAATGTGAGATGCTTGTTAGACAACCAAGTGAAGATCTCAAGAAGGCAGTTAGCTGAATAAATCTATGATCAAGAGTATTCAGGGCAGGAGACAGAGGTCTGGGCGTCATCAGTGTCAAGGCAAGGATCAGAGTGTATGATCATAAATCAGCACATTAATTCAAAGTCTTTTATGCCACCATGAGCAGCCAAGATGGAAGAATCCCCCACTTCAGATTTTTGGTGCTTTTTAAAAAGCATATCTTCTTTAAAATGTTTAGTTAAGCTTATTATTACTGTGCAAACCTAGACACAATACCAGCTACAAGAGAAGAATGGTACCTGGATGTTAGTTGGGTGATCAAAATCCAAGCTAGAATACTCTGTATTTTCAACCAGGGAATGAATGAGAACTACTCCTAAAGAATTTGCTTTACCCACCATCACAACACCAGCTCCGTTTTCAGCGCTGGCCCAAGGGTAAGAGATGGCATCATTTTCAATGCTCAGAGAACCAGCACAGCCATGTGGGAGGAAGGTGGTTAAGGGCAGAAGTATTAGTAAGCAGAGGGAGATTGGGAATCATCTTTTAGACCCAGTTTCTCACTTCAACTTTTCTTTGCCAACAATAAGCATTTTAGAGCCAATTTGTAGTATAAAGGCAGGGGAGCCATAGATGGTATTTGAGCTGGTGAGGGCCCAGGGGGAGCTGAGCCTGAGGGAAGGCTGAATATCAATCAGGGTTGAATGGAGGCCTAGAGGAGGAGGGGAAGGCTGCCCCCACCTCTGGAGAGTGGGAGGTCGCTGAGGGAAGGACGCAGGGCTCACTGACTTCTAGAGTTTGGATGATGCCCCATAAATATTTGCCGATGCGTCTTGGGTAGAACAGAATGGAAAATAAAGAGACAAGATTGGAAAGAAGTGAACTAAAAATCTCTGGATATAAGAAAGGAGAGGGGAGGTCTGGGGGATTCCAGAGGCAGAAATAGCACAGGTGAACCAAGTCTCTTTCATTTCCCCCTCCCTGCAAACAACAGCAGGGCATGGGTGTGATTCTGCCTTTGTCACCGAAGATACCAGCAGGGGATCTATCCCACTGACTTATCCATTTTCGAATAGTCTACAATTAAAACTGAAATGCCGAACCAAAGAATAAGTGGAAAAGGGACCACAAATGCAGAGAATGATCACAGAAAAGGTGCAAGGACTCAGAATTGCAGGAGGAGCTTGCAAGACTCACCCCTCTGAGAAGAGGGAGTCGTCAAGCCAAACCACACCCCTTCCCTGCAAGATGGTGTGTGGGGTGCACAGGTCTGGTGGGAATGTCCCTGGACTGGGTTTCCTCCTAAGAAAGAGAAGGGGAGGCCAGGGAGGCTCCCCAGGCAAGCCATATTGGCAGGAAGCAGTCTGTCTGGTGAGGAAAAAGTGAGAGCAGGTCACTTGTGTGCCTGTCACTTTGGCAAGGTCTGTCACTCTGGAATTGGGTGGGGGGGTGTATTGGTCTAGTAAGTTTGGAAAAACAGTTTGACCTTATCCAGCAAGGTGAAATGTGGATCTCTCCTGTGAACCAGCAATTCGACTCTTACATATACAAAGGTGTCATTCTCAAATTGCTGAAAACAATTTTCATATAAATAAATGCTGAGCTGTATAAGGATTTTATTTGACCCCATGATGAAAAAGGAAGCATAATGTGAAATTAATTCAGCGAGGACATGAATTTTTTATATTATGATGGAAAAAGAAATACTAAAATAAAATTGCTAAATTCTATGCAAAACTGATTATTATCCCACAGGACAATATGACTGTAGCACTTGGTGTTACCTCCCTTACCGACTAGTTAGAAAATCAACACGCTTAACCAGTTTCCTACAAGTTAACCTTTACCATGAGAGTCCCAATAAATGACAAAAGTCAACGAAATTTTATTCTAGGATAGTCAGATGACTGTTACGTAGACTTAATAAAAGCTTACTCACACACACAAATACAATCATCTTTTTGCTTTACTTCAAAATTTTGAATAATTATGCTAAATAGTTACATAATCTATAGCAGTTCTTGCACCCCTGCCCCCAGACACATTTGCAAGATTTTTCAAAAACAGTATTGTTTTCATTAACAAAATCGAGAGGCCATGCAAATAATAAGAGAGCAATAGAAAAGTAGTTTTGACCATGAAATACTGTATGAAAGTGAATAAACTACAGCTCCATATGCCAATATGGAATAATTCCACAATGTAATTTTGACATTACGTGACTTTTGGCTAGGCAGTATACACTGCCTTAGCCAATGTGATTAGTGGACATGACCCATCAAAAGCTAAAATGAACTTGCACATTTGGTCTTGTTCTCTTGTGCTTCTTTTGCCATCCAAAGAATACACCTGAGGGAGCCATAGGTCCAAACAGATCAGAGACATGAGAACCAGATCTGGTCAGAGCCTGGATGCCGAATCCAATCCCAGCTAAGCTCCACTGACCCCCAGTCACACAGCCCTGCTATGAATGCTTATTGTGACATCCCGCTGAGATTTGGTATGATTTGTTATGTTGCCTTACTGAGCCATAGCTACATAAAACAGACTAAAATCATTTATATAAAAGTTCAAGGCCCTGGCTGGTATGGCTCAATGGATTGAGCGCCAGCCTGCAAACCAAAGGATCGCTGGTTCGATTCCCAGTCAGGGCACATGCCTGGGTTACAGGCCAGGTCCCCAATTGGGGGAACCACATATTGATGTTTCTTGCCCTCTCTTTCTCCCTTCCTTCCCCTCTGTCTAAAAATTAAAAAAAAAAAAGTTCTAGGACATGCAGATGTAGTTAGTGAATTCTTTGAATATACCAAAAAAGGTGTGGTAAAACTATAAAGAAAAACGAGACTAATAAGCATAAAATTCAGGATAGCAGTTACCCTGGGTGTGAAGGAGAGATGATGTTTGAAGGAACGCAGAGAACCTCAAGGATAATGGTGGTTTATGTCTTAAGCTGAGAAGTGGGCACACAGTTCATTTATTAGTACTCTCTAAAGCTTAATATGCATATTATAAAATCTCTCGTATACACTACATGTTTCAGTTTCCTTCAGATGGGTGAAAGTAACCACATACAAAAGTTTGAAATACAATGAAGTGCATTAGAGCCTGCAACACAGCCCACACAAAAACTAGTACAAAAATTTAGTTCCATAAACTCAACTCATTCAAATATGAGTTATCAAAAGAAGGACCATCCTATAAGGTAACCAAAGATGGGAGACAAGGAAAAAGGAGAACAGGCAGCTCATCATCAAAAATGAAAAATGCTTCCACAAGGCAAATGAAAAGTAGGACCAAATATTTCAATCGAATTACGGAGTTAATGAAGTCACTACCTCTAGAAGCAAGAAGCAAATGTGGAGATACGAGAGACTCCAGAAGAAATATTAGGGGTTAAGGGTGAGATGAAAAGAGGGCTGAAGGCGAGGGAAAAATAGGCAAAGGTAAAATAACCAACAACGCTTTGCTCTGACTGCAGACAGTGGGAGGAGGAGGAAGAAGTTCTTTGGGTGCCACGTAAAGCTACTTGCCTCTCAAGAACATGTGCATTTGTCACCTGAATTTTGAGAAAAAGATCAAAAGCACCTTTTCCTACCCCTGGCCCAGGTTTGGGTCCCCTTGGCCCTGTCCCTGTGGCTCAGGAGGTGGCAGGGTCCCACAACCCTTCTTGGGTTTCCTTCTCATCCCACTTCATTGGACTCCTGGACATCAGGAATCCAAGAGAGAGAAGACAGCCCTGTGTATTGAGGCCCGGATTCTAGAGCTTACCACATTGCCAACTTTATGTGGTCTTGAGAAGGCAGCCCTCTGTGAACCCACTTTTTATTTTAACCTCTCAAACGTGGGACATTTCCTGATCATAGGGAACAGCAGGCAGGGGAAATGGAAAGAGAGACATGCATGGTTGGGAGGCCATTCCCCATGCTGATCCAGGCATCTGCGCTGTTCTTAGCAACCTGCTAGCACCCAGCCTTCCCTCCAGCCAGGCCTAGCTCTGTGTGCTGGGCCTCCTGAGCACCAGCATTCTCTGAACCATGCCTCTGCTCATTGCTCAGCATAATGATCCAAAGTCCCCCATTCCCCTGGAGTGGAGCCCCCAGAGCCCTGGAGCCCCCAGCCCACTGTGACTCCAAAGCTGCCACTGCCAGGGTCTGGCCCCTCACCTCCAGGCTCCATTTCTTCTGACTTGGTTGACCACATCTGGACATTCAGCATGGGATAGGATGAGAGGGGACCAGACTGTAATGGATGAGGTTTATTTACCATCACCATGGAAACCTCAGCTCATCTACACTAGGTGGGGCTCAGGAGGTGGCAGGGTCCCACAACCCTTCTTGGGTTTCCTTCTCACCCCACTTCATTGGACCCCTGGACATTAGGAATCCAAGAGAGAGAAGACAGCCCTGTGAATTGAGGCCCGGATTCTAGAGCTCACCACA
Source organism: Micronycteris hirsuta (assembly GCA_004026765.1). Lineage (NCBI taxonomy): Eukaryota > Metazoa > Chordata > Mammalia > Chiroptera > Phyllostomidae > Micronycteris > Micronycteris hirsuta. The sequence goes on along the minus strand of PVJI01030078.1, from coordinate 5,918 downwards.
TTGCCAACTCCATGTGGTCTTGAGAAGACAGCCGTCTGTGAACCCACTTTTCATTTTAACCTCTCACACGTGGAACATTTCCTGATCATGGGGAACAGCAGGCAGGGGAAATGGAGAGAGAGACAGACCCAGCCGGAAGACTGTGGGTGGGCACGGTTCTGCCTGCAGTATGGGCTTAGAGACCAGCAGGTCCTGGGGGTGTCTGTGGATGTCACAGAGGGAGGGAAGGGGGTGGGGACAAAGCTCTCCCTGAGATGCGATCAGAGTGGGAGCTGGCTGTTGACCCGTAGTCCCTGAGAGAAGATCAAACACTTGTGCCAGGCCCCGGGGCAAGGCAGGAAGAAGCCGGGCACGGGGAGACTCCGCAGCCTCTGCCCTTTTCTGACACATTTTTTCCCCAATACCCTGCAAGTGCGAGCCCACTGTTGAGTCCGTCTGGAGTCACCTGGGCACTGGGAGACCTGTGCCCGGGGCGGGAATGGCTGCTCCATGCTGACAAGATGCCATGGAAACGAGGAAGGTGGCGGGCAGAATCTCAGTGTAAAGCTCAACAAATCAGGTAAGCGCTCTCATCAGGGGACGGCCATGTCCCGCTGGTCACCTTGGATGACAACTGCTTAGTCAGTGACACTCCCTAACCAGCAAGACATGGAAAAGAATTGTAAATACCATAAGTGAAATGAATGAGGCCCATTACTCATGGAGAAATATGAGAGGATATGAGAAAGTGATTCCTCAAATGGAAATGCCTAAGCCAGTTTAGACTTGAACCCGCTGGAGCTAAGGAGTATCAAAGTTCAGCATGAACGCAGGAGACCTCCCTTATCATAGAGCTACAAAGGCGGAGGACAGGACTGGATCAGCACTGGCTGCACCAGCAGAGGTTCTCAGCCCTGGCCAGTCTGGTCTGAAGTCTGGGGGAGCTTATAACCATCATTGTTTTCTTCTGACCAAGTTTACTCAAAGAAAATGTCACCAGATCAACAATGGATTTAGCAGAAGCTCAAAAATGTCACCAAAAGACAGAAAAGGGATATATTATCCAGTGTGAAAAAAGGACACACCAGTAAGGAACATCGGCACCTCCAAAGATGCAGATTTCAGAAAAACAAGAGTGGCAGGAGGGTAGTGGCAGGAGGGGAGCGTCAGCTGGTGGGGGAGCCGAGCCCCGGCACCTCGCTATTCTGTGAGACGCTGGGATCAGCCAGCAAAGGAGCCCAAAAGAAGAATGGAAGAGAACCAAGAAAGCGGATGCAGAGTCATGGCCCAGCAACAGAAATATATCAGTGACCAGAGCCGATGACGCCATCTCCAGGGTGACCTGGTCAGGAACCCTTCCAGGGAGAGGCCCTCCCACCCAGGTTCACGTTGGGACAATCCCGACACAGGCCAGGTCCCCCCCCCCCCCGCCCAGCCACGTTCCAGCTACAAAGACCTTCTCCCCTTGCAACGAGAGAGACTGGCTGCCATTGAACATGGCTTTGAAGATGGGCCCTCGCTAACGCCAGGGGCTTGATTATAGCTTCATTAAAACAAATGAAATGCGCTCACATGCTTGTGTCTCCCGTCATTAGAACCAAAGCGGCACACCAAGAACCTCACCTGCCAGGTGTCCCTTGGAAACCGGACCCGCTGGCCATGACAAAAGCGCTCTGACTTGGAGAGTCTGGAGGGCATTAACCACACCCAGCAGGGTGGCTACTGCAAAGAGCCCTGGACCTTGACCTGATTACTCTGGAGACCGAGGCAGGAGGGACACAAGGAGGGCAGCCTCTGAGAGGTCACCCTGTCTCAGGCTGCCCTGGCAGCAAACCGTGAGGAGGAGTAACGCGCTGAGAGCCGTGGAGAGCCCCACGCGCTGCCCTGGGTCTGTGAACACAGAGAAGTAGAGACCCCACCTCGGCATTGCGGTCTGATCTCAGCGTCACTCAGCATCACTCAGCATCACTCAGCATCACTCCGCTGAGGCGCCAAAGGCACTGAGAGGTTAATTAAACTTGACCACAGCACACAGCCAGCAGGGGACCCAGCTGGCCTTTGAACTCAGCATCTGAAGGGCATTTTCGGATAAATCGTGGTTCTTTGCACTTCTTGGCCCCTGCTCTCTGCCCACTCTCACTTTCTGCCTGGGCCTCACTGCTCAGGAGGAGGAAGAGCTGGCTGAGGCCTGGGAGTGCAGAATGGACCCAGCCCCGACCAGCAGGGGCTGCGTGCAGATCCCGGGTTTCTCTCTGAGTCCAGGCCCCTCCTGGAAGAAATGAGGACCAGGGTGGCAGCCCAGAGAACCCTGCAGGGCAGAAGTTTCCAGTGGAAGCTGGAAGGTGCAGACTCTTCCTGAAGTCTCCAAGTCCTGCCCTGTTCCAGGAGGGAGGTGGCGTCGGCTCCCATGGCCTCCCTCAGCTCTGGAGCCTGAACCCGAGGCCACAGCGGGGTGTGGGTCTCAGCTCTGGGAGGAGGGAGCCAGCCATGAGTCCACCTCCTTTAGCTCCATCAGCATCCAAACCAAGCAACACCTGTTAATGGCAAAAGGAGAGAGTAAAAGGCCCCAGGGCTTCCGTGACCCCTACTGATGCTGCTGGTGCTCTGGGTCTTGCTCTGCATTGCTCATTTCTGTTCCAAACCAGAGGCTGGGATGGACAGGGAGACGGTCATGGGAGAGCAGACATCAGGGCCAGCCCTGTTTCCTGCCCTCCCTGGGAAGAGTGGCCAATGCCACTGGCTTGGGCAGAGTTATGTGGGTCCAGGTGCTCCCTGAGGGTCCCTCTGGGAGTCAGACCCCCTGATGCCTGCAGCACAGCCGGCACCAGCTGCAGCTGGATCAGCGAGGAGAACACGCTCAGCTCTGAGCCCTACCTGCTACTCCTTCAGTTCCTTCACTCTTGTCTCATAATTGGGTTTTTCAAACACATGAGGACTGTAAAAAATAATACCACATTCAAAGGATTATTGGAAGTTTCATTTTGTTTTCATGACTGGTCCCCTAAGTGACCATATTCCTGTTACCTAAACTGCAGGGCCTGGGCCAGGTGGGCTGGCCACGGCTGTGCCTCCTCTGGCAGCCCGGGATGGGAGAGGTCAGGTATTTTATACGGCAAAATGGGTCCCAGAGCAAAAAGAACTCCCCATCTGCACCAGAGGGGAGCCCAGGTGAGTGCTTCAGGCCTTACCTTTCCGCTCAGGGGAGTGGGCTGTGCAGGGGAGACTGGGGACCCGATCCTTCATTCCTGTTGCCCCCGCTGAGCCAGGTCCAGCGGTGCGTGTGTCGGGCTCCTCTTGCGACATGGCCCCTGCGGCCGTTGCGGAGTTGCACCTCTGCCCTTGTTGGCTGAGGTGAGCGGTGTTTGGGGAGGGTGCTGGTGCCCTGTGCTCAAGGGGCACATCAGTTGTCAGCCAGTCCAGTGGAACTTAGGCCACCTTGGGCTGCAGGGACGAGAGTAAGGTTCGTCTGACCACGGGCGTGTCTCAGCATGTCCCTTCTGTAACGTGTCCCCCTGTGTTTGTGGGCACCTGCTCAGCAAAACCCTCCCTTCACCTGAGGGCCCAGGTGATTCTTCTGAGGAGCTCAGGAGACTATTTTCATGGGCCCCATAAGGCTGTGGCCCTGGGCACTGCGCCACCCTGCCCAGTGATGAAGGGGTCCCAGCTTTCCCCACTCTGACCAAAGACGTTTCTGTGGGATCTCTGCACAGAGGACAGAGACCAATAGCTCCACGTCCCGGGATGGCCCCCAGGTCACCACTGACCAGCATGTGTCTGCCCTGCTAACGGGACTCTGTGCTGCTTCATTCTTATCGCCCCCTGACGTGTGTGGTGTGCCTAGAGACCAGGCAGTGCTGGAAGCTTGTTACGTTAATTCACTCCAGATCCTGACTCATTCCCACTGAGAGGTGCTGTCCCCACCCCCGCTTACAGGTGAGGCAGTGGAAACCCAGAGAGGGGTCACAGGTGCCCAAGGCCACAGATTCATGATGAGGCAGCTGGTGGTGGAACCCAGTCGTCTGGCTCAGGGCTCACTTTCCAACACAGGGCCCTGTCCCCTCTGTGTGGACCACTGGGGCCACTTCAACAGCAGGGTGGGCACCTTTACCACGACCAGTCCGGGGTGGGTGCGAGGGTTGGACAGAGGGGCATCTAGAACCGGACCTGGGCCCGAGTCCTCGTCTTTACCTCCTTCCTGCACCCACGGAGCCTCATCCCCTCCCAGACCCAACTCTTAGTTACCCCAGAGATGCTCAAAGTCCACCTCCCTGGTCACGGGCTCCTGGAGCTGCAGGGAGGCGGTTCCCCACCAAAGGCTCCAAAGAGGTGGGTTTCTTTCAAGTGAAAGGAACGATACAAGCGGTAACCTCTTCTCTGGTAACTTAAACACCAAAACGCAACAGGGCGTCTGGCTGACCCCCAGGAGAGGAACAGAAGCCATGGGAACCTGCCTGAGTCTCGCCCCCGGCCAGTCCCCTGCAGGTGACAGTGCCTAGGTTGTAAGAGAAGAGGTAGCATCTTCCTGGGGCCACTCCAGCCCTGGATGGGTCAGCAGGAGGGGCCGTTCCCTAGGGCAGCTTCTAGAGCAGGAGGACTGCCTGTGATCACCCCATGGGGGGCTGTCCCTGGCACTAAAATACAGGGAAACAGAGGCACGAGGGGGTGACATCACCCACAGAGGGTGGCTTTGTTGTCATGCCAGAACTGGGGTGTGGCCCAGTGTACCAAGGCCCCTGGAGCACAGCCTCCAGGGACCGGATCTGGAGGTCAGCAGGTGGGCACACTGAAGTCCTGAAGAGCTGCACACCGGGTCCCCCCCACTAGACTGCCACTCCCATGGCACCTCCGTCTGCGCCCCAGCAGGGACTGGGTAGGACCAGAATCCAGGTTCAGACCTTGGTCTCCAGCGTCAACCATGGCAGGTGGCCTTCTCCCTCCCCAGGGGACAGGCAGCCCCTCTCCCCCTTACAGCTCAGATCCCAGGACCCTCTCCTAGTCCCTGTGCCCAGAGCTGCTCCTCCCTGCTCCCAGGTCCCCAGGCTGTCCCCAGTCTGCTCTGACAGAGGCCTGCCCTCAGGCCACGAGAGGCAGTGCAGCCCCTGAGGGACCGCCTGAGCCAGGAGGGGTGCCCTGCTGTGTACTGTCTCCTCTTCCAGGCCGATGGTGACCTTGTCCATCCTCCTGAGCTCCCCTGCCTGCCCATGAGCCACCAGGTGTTTGTACTTCTCCGGGACCCTTGCGCAGGCTCACACTTTGTCCCTGTGTGGCCTGACCTGCTGATGATGTGCCGCTTACCTGACTGGGCACCGTCCAGCAGCTGCCCTGCAGACAGACTGGGCCTGGGTCAGCAGACAGCCCTGAGTCTCGGAGACCCCAAACTGCCTGGTGGAGGCTTTGTCGGTTTAACTGATTCTGTCTCCAAGGAACCACTGCCGACGATCCTGATTGGCTGAGAAGCAGGCCCCACCTGACCCACTGATGACCAACTAGGTGGTCACCAGGTACCTGGGTGAAAGAGAGGACCTCAGAGCCAGCAGGGCCTGACAGATGGCTGTGAGACAGCAGAGGGGAAGGCTGGGTGGGGAATGCAGGGGGTCAATGTTCTCAGGCTCAGCCAGTATCTGGACTCAAGATCCCGTCAGGCTCAATTCTTTTTTTTTTTTTACTTTATTGTTATTCAATTACAGTTGTTTGCAAACTCTCCCCTCCCCTGCCCCTCCAATCCCACCTCCCTTCCCTGCCTCCCTCTCCACCCTTGGTTCTGTCCATGTGTCCTCTATAGTGGTTCCTGAAGACCCTTCTCCCCATTGTCCCCTCCCCCCTCCCCCCTGGCTATTGTTAGATTGTTCTTAATTTCAATGTCTCTGGTTAAGCTTTGCTTGCTTTTTGCTTTTGTTGATTATGTTCCAGTTAAAGGTGAGATCATATGGTATTTGTCC
>PVJI01030077.1:0-14587 GCA_004026765.1 Micronycteris hirsuta | reverse complement strand
TTGTAGATTCACATGCAATATTGAGAATACGGAGAGCCTCATGTTCCTTTTGCCCAGTTTTCCCAATGGAAACATCTTGCCAAACTATCATACAATTCCACTATCAGTATATTGACAGCGATACCATCAAATAATGCTCACTTCTGTCACCACAAGGATCTTTCCCATAAACTCTTTACAGCGATGCCCACACCCTGCCCTTTCTTCTGACCATCACTAAAGTGGTCTTCGTTTACATACTTTTGACATTTTAAGAATGTTCCATGGGTGCTTTAAAAAATGCATGTATTTCATTTGATGAAGTATTTATATGTGTCAATTAGAAACTGGTGGGTGCTTCTATATCTTTAATGATTTTCTAATGGTTTTATCAATTGCTGAGAATGGACTGGTAAAGTTCCCAAAAATGAAATTGGTTTATTTATGTTTTCAGCTCTGTCAATGTTTGCATCATGTATTTTGAGGCACTGTTTAGTGTGTATAAATTTAAGATTGTTAAGTCTTCTAGGTGGATTGATTATTTTTTCATTAAGTAATATCACTCATGTCTAGTCATTTTCTCTGATCTATAGTCTACTATTTCTATAAAAAATAAAATCTACTATTTCTACCAATAATATAGCCTCTCCTGTTTTGTTATTTATTAACACTTTCATTGGTATATCTTTTCCATCCTTTAATTTTCAATCTTCCTATGTGAGTTATATGTAGAGTGAGTTACTTGCAAACAGCGTATAATTGGATCATAGGGTTTTGTTTTGTTTTGTTTTTAATCATCTGCATAAATGCATCAATCTCTGCCTTTAAAATGTTCTATTTTCACCATGTGCACTAAAGGTGGTATGTTAGGGCTCCAATCAGCCATTTTACTTGCTTTCTTTTGTTTCATATTTCTCTTTCTTTGGTTTCCCTTGTCTTCCCTTCCCCTGGTTTTGCTCAGAGGTTGTTTTTAAGCCCCCCTGTGCCAGTCAGGCTGCTGCCCGAGTTGATGAGTCTCTGTGTTTTGGGAACGCTATCAAGTCAGTTCCTGGTCCTGTGTGGGCACAGCCCAGTAGAGTGTGCAGACAACCCTTCAGAACCTGCAGAGTTGACTGTGATTCAGGAGGGCTTTCTTAACTGACTGTCACTTTCCCTGGTTCTCCCCGTTTAACTTCTGAATACTCTCAGATTTTGCTTACATTCTAGAGCTACCAGCTTCCTCTTGATTGCTACCCACCACAATCTCCATTGTTTACAGTGATGCCCTCAATTAAAAATATTGCAATAAGAACTGGTGTCAGGAAGTGTCCGCCTTTGGTCTTTTTGGCATGCCTCTACTGGAGTGGAAACTTCCACTATATTAGTGAGCTGAAGTAGGAAAATCAGGGCCTTATTTTTATTCTACTGAGCCTGGAGTACAGCTTCCAAATTACAAGTGGGGCTAGGTGTTAGAAGAGAGACACAGTCTCCTCCACCCTGCCTAAATATAGAGCTTCTGTAACCTAGAGCTGGCTCTGAAAAATACTCGCATCCTCACTCTTCCAGGGGACACTGTAGCATGACTAGGAACCGGGGGGAAAGGATTTGGCATCTTCTTGCTTAAACCTACCTGAAGTGAAATATTTGAATCAGGGGAAGGGACAGGCAAGGGAGTAGGCTCTAGCTGTTCATACCAACGTTTAATAGGTCTTCTTGAAATGATATTTCTGCATTAGTTATATGTATGTCCTTGGTACAATTCCCAGAGAAAGTAAATATTTTTAAAAAATAAGTTTCAGCAGTTAAATTGTTGCTCCTTGGTGAGAGAGGATCCACTAAGCTCGTTATGTGGTCAGCCAGCCAGTAAAAATACACACATCCACAATGTGCATGTATTCATATCTATATTTGTATAAACAGGGTCTGGCACAAAAAACACCCCTTTTTATTAAAAAATCATAAGCATGTAATTCTGTAGCATAACAATACCATGCTCAGGCATACCATATGACATTTTAGGTGAAAGTTCAAATTAAAACTATAAATTATTACACCTGTATTATTATCCTACCAAGAGCACTCTAGCAGGCCTTACTTCTGCTGGATACTGTATACATATAAATGTTTATATTTATAATTTTAAATTCTTCAACAAAAATATTCTCATCCTTTGGATGAGGAATCTATATAATTTTCACTTTCAATTTTTCAAAAATAATAAGCCATTTATTTCTCAGCAGTTTTGTATTATATAATTTTCATATTCTTTCACAATAAATTAAATATTGAATATTTCAATTAGTGATAATAGTAAATTATATTTATTTATTTAAATATGAGTATGTATATATATTTACATAAATATAAATAAATATTTTAAGGGTAAAATAAAAGCACCTAAAATTACTATAAAAATGTATGGCAAGAGCCCTGGCTGGTGTAGCTCAGTGGATTGAACGCGGGCTGTGAACCAAAGAGTCGCGGGTTTGATTCCCAGTCAGGGCACATGCCTGGGTTGCAGGCCAGGTCCCCAGGAGGGCCACGTGAGAGGCAACCACACATTGATGTTTCTCTCCCTCTCTTTCTCCCTCCCTTCCCTTCTGTCTAAAAATAAATAAATAAAATCTTTAAAAAAATGTATGGCAAGAAAAACTGACGGTAAAAAGGGAAAAATATTCTTAAATTTGATATGAAAATAAAATATAAAACATATTCCCTGGCTAGTGTGGCTAAGTGGATTGAGTGCCAACCTGAGAACCAAAAGGTAGCCGGTCTGTGTTTCTGGCCAGGTCCCCAGCTGGGGGCATGCGGGGAGAACAACCACACATTGTTTCTCTCCCTCTCTTTCTTCTTTCCTTTTCCTCTCTCTAAAATAAATAGAATTTTTAAACAATGTATAAAGCATATAATGATACCAGTCATTTTGCTCTGGAAATTTTGGAAGATAATTGTAATTTGTATTTTATTTAACTTTAGATGTGTAACGTTCAAAATTATAATGCATCTTTCCCCTCAGGTGCAAAAGTAATAAATGTCCCATGTAGAAGGTTTAATGAGCTTAGAAAAACATAAACGATATATATACATATATGTATCATATATACATATGATATAAATGTCATATGTACTCAAGAAAATAACATATACATATATGTATATGTATTCTTTTGAACCCTACTTTGCCCTACATTTTTAATATCTTGCCTATCAAATGTAATTATTTTAAGCAGTGATTTTAATATAGCTCATTTAAATAGTTTGATCATTATCTATTTCAAATTGTTGCTCATATTAAAAACATTGCAATGAAGAGTTTTAAACACCTACAAATGTAGGGAGTAGTTAGGACTTAAGAGCACAGACTGTGGTGGAGTCAACAAACTCGATTGAAATGCCTCTTTCACGTGCTACCCATAACATCTTGATCAAGGTGTTTATTATTTAAGCCTTAATTTTCTCACCTGTTATAAGAAGATAATGTGTGCTTCATTGGGCATTTGTACAGCAAAATCAGATAATGTTTATGTCTAATATTTAGTAAGCACTCAACCGATAATAGAAGCTATACCTGTAACTTCATTATCTTCATCATTATAATTATTATCATCAATGTTACTAAGGATGATATCTATGATATTGAAATTCAAAGGAGATAAACATATTTAAGCCTTGGATAATATAATTGTTTTACAGAAATTTTTTTTAATTTGCACTCCCATTAAAAGAAAGGAGTAAGGAGAGAAAATGAACACTTTGTAGATCTGAATGCCAACCACCAATTATAAGCTCATCCAAAATATTAACTTGTTTAATACAATAATCCAGTGAAATAAATACTAATATTTTACTAACTTAATAGGAGAGAAAACTGAGGTACAAAGAGGTTAAATAGTTACTTCAGTAAGTAATAAAGCTTATTTTAAATCTAAGTAGTATGAGAATCTGACCATCGCCTATTATACACACTGCTGTTCTTAACACAGTCAATATGTTTATTACTTTTTTTTTTATTTTCAGAGAGAGGAGAAGGGAGGGAGAAAGAGCAATGTATGGTTGCCTCTCACATGGCCCTCATTGGGGGCCTGGCCCGCAACCCAGGCATGTGCCCCAACTGGGCATCGAACCGGGACCCTCTGGTTCCCAGCCCTCACTCAATCCACTGAGCTACACCAGCCGGGCTGTTTATTACTTTTAATTAAAGCCAATGTTGGTAGAAATGGAGTCCAATTAATTTTATGTAATGTTTGCTCTTAATGATGAATGATATATTTTTATATGTATTTGGCAGATTAACTTTCCAAGACATTTAATCACTTTGGGGGAAACTATTTATAATTTTATTATTGATTATTTTGTTATATTAAGGGTACGGATTACTTAGTGGCCATAAGTAATGTAGATGTATTTTTTTTAAAGATTTTATTTATTTATTTTCAGAGAGAGGAAAAAGGAGGGAGAAAGAGCAATGTGTGGTTGCCTCTCACATGGTCCTCACTGGGGACCTGGCCCACAACCCAGGCATGTGCCCCGACTGGGAATCGAACCGGGACCCTCTGGTTCCCAGCCCACGCTCAATCCATTGAGCTACACCAGCCGGGCTGTAGATGTATTTTTAAGTTTACTTGCATTTTAATCTTTTGGTTCTTAAGAAAGAGTTAAGTTGTCACTTGGGTATATTGCACATATTTTTTAGTTTCAATTTAAAAAATACTTACTGGTTGCTTCTAGCATCTGAATGGCCTCGACACTAGAAGTCATGGCTTTGAATGAAAAAATAGGATATAGAAAGATGCAGGCTGTTAAGAAAAAAGAGCCATTAATTTTTTCTGATCCAGAGATCTATGATAATGAAAGAAAATTTGTGAAAAACCTCCATGACCAGGCAGAGAACCATTGCTAAATCTTTTTCTCCTGGAGATGAAACATGTTCTTTCCAAGTTGCAGTATTCTTGGACTACAAATGGAATGATTATTCACCTGATTACTTATTCCTTTCATGACAGTTAAGACTTTGGGAAAAAATCATATTTGATGTATCATATGAAATATTACCTTCTTAAATATACTTGCCAATGCATTTTCAAGTCATCCAACTCCACAAAACAGTATTAATAGTGGCCCAAACATTAACATGGTCTTCAACTCATACCTTAGTAACTGTACCTAATTTTTATTGCCATTGTGTGGGAAACCTCTTATTTTATTTTTCTGCCAGCAGAGGAGAAAACTGAGACTCAGAAAGAAAAATTAATTTTCCATAGTCTCATTCAGAGTCAGCAGTTAAGCCTATTCTAATACCAGAGAAATCATGATTACCCATGTTTACACTGTTTTTCAAAAATGAGTAATATTAATGAGCATTTACTTTTCCACATAGTATAAAATATGTGGCTCTGTGACTTTTAGTTCCACATACCAATCTACTGTAAACAGGGGAACAAGTGCATGTATTCTAACAGGGGGAAATAAAAAATATCTGATTTATTTCCCCATGAGAAAATTATCTTATTTCTATCCCTTCTAAAAACATATTTATTAAATCTTTTGACCTCTATTTTGCGAATCTGATGACCAAATATGTCCCAATATTTAATAATTATATAGATTGATTATTTGTACTAGACTGATAGAAAGTTCTCTTCAGTGAGATTGTGTTTACAATAAAAAATGACAAACTCGCCTGGCTGGTGTGGCTCAGTGGATTGAGTGAGGGCTGGGAACCAGAGGGTCCCGGTTCGATGCCCAGTTGGGGCACATGCCTGGGTTGCGTGCCAGGTCCCCAATGAGGGCCATGTGAGAGGCAACCATACATTGATCTTTCTCCCTCCCTTCTCCTCTCTCTGAAAATAAATAAATAAAATCTTTAAAAAAAATGACAGACTCATAGAATGTAAACACATGCCCCTATACTTAATTCTAGCTATGAAGTCTCATGATCTACAGATTTGAATGGCCACTACATGAATTATTCCAGTAGTACATTTATCTGAGAATGAGTCAAGTTCATTGGGTGTTTAGTAATCATTTTTTTAAAGGCTGTAAAGGGCATGGTTTGGGATGAAGACCTGAAAATATTTTCAATTATTTCCATGAAAGATTACAATATGCAGGATAAAGTAATATAATTTTTACTTGTATAACATCTTACAGTCAGAGCAGTTTTGTAAGCTCAGAACAGTGTAATGAAAAGCAAATGGCTTTTGCAGTCAGGCAGATCTGAATTTGAATTTTGGGTTTATTACTTATTAGCTCCATGACTTTGGATATATTATTTATGCTTGTAAAGTTTAATTCTCCTCAATTAGAAGAAGAAGGAAATTATAACACCCACCTTCAATGCTATTGTTTCGTTTCTAAAGAAATTATACAGTAAAGTACCAAGAACAGAATAATTTAACTTAAAAGTTCTCAAATTCAATATTTTATTGAGTGCAAGTAATTATAAATGAATCCACACTACCATGCATATCCATTTATGTTTGGATGCCTCTAACTTTTATTCAGATCGTCTGAAGCTGGGCTGTACTGATGACACCAGCTCATGTGTGTTGGACATCTAATGATGAGGCTCTCCCATGCTTGCTAAGCCCTGCCATGTGCACAGGACACAAGGTGCTTTTGTCCCCTGGTTAGACAGTGCATCCTGTCTAACCAGGGAACACTGAGACGTCCAGGGCATCCGCTCTGGGAACTCTTAATGCTACACACTCAGTGTATCAATATGGCAATGCAGTCTCTCCAGAACTCCGTTCATTGAGGTCTAGCTAAGTTACGGGATAAAGGAAGACAATCTACTCTCTGTGTTCTATATGGTGAACAAAATCATAGATTGTTCTCTCCAGTATTTTTTCCTTTTCCAGCTTTGGTCACAATCCTGTGATACGCTTTTAAAATGTCTTCTCCATAATCTTCTCTCCTTCAAGAAAATTGCTAGTATCCCCCAAAACACTTATCCAGAGACTTAAGCAATACAATCTTCCAGTTAGGAAGAAATAAAATGAAACATCACAATGACTTATTTGAGGTCACACATTAAAAACTAGGTGTTTCATTTGGAACTAATTGTTTTATTTGGAACATCGTAGTTATAAGATTCTCCAAATCTGACATTTTGTCTTTTCCTAGAAAGGAAAGGGTTGTTTTCATCAACATTACAACTTCTCATCATTGAGAACTTACTAAGAGACTAGCGAAGTATGGCTGTACCAAGTACCACATGTTCATTCTCTTGTTAATCCTACAATAAATCCATGGAGTCAGTGTGTGATGGCTATACCTGTTTAGACAAGACAATGAGGGTTCTGAGTGGTCAAGAGAGGAGTAGGAGGATGAGGTCGTTGAACACTTTTGCATGCGGGCTGTTGTTCTCCATGCCAGGACTCCACTCTGCTAAGCTCAGTCATTATGCTGCACAGATGTTCAGTGTGACACTTAACACTAGATGACGGTCATTGGTAATAATAGACTGTGGTGAAGAGACAAACCCAGAAACATTACAAATAAATTTTAAGTATGTTTTAATTTTGCATTCTTTTCATTCTATCCCATATGCCTTCTTAAAAGAATCTAACAATCAACGCATATTCAGAAGTAATTTCATTGTGCACATGTTCTTTCTTCATATTGAAAATAATATTTTGCCTATTAAATACTCCTCTAAATTACTATCATAAAATACAATATAAGAAACAGACAATGGAGCAGATAGTGAAACTCAAGTTTTCATAAAATACAAAATATTTTTTTAATTTAATCTTTACTGTATTTTTTTTACATTACCTTTTTCTCCCTTTATACCCCCTCCCCCCCAGCAATCACCACACTGTTGCCCATGCCCATGAGTCCATTTCCCTTTTTTTTTTTTTAAGATTTTATTTATTTATTTTCAGAGAGAGGAGAAAGGAGGGAGAAAGAGCAATGTATGGTTGCCTCTCACATGGCCCTCATTGGGGACCTGGCCTGCAACCCAGGCATGTGCCCCGACTGGGAATCGAACTGGGACCCTCTGGTTCCCAGCCCAAGCTCAATCCACTGAGCTACACCAGCCGGGCCCATTTCCCTTTTTGATCAACCCGCCTCCCCCTACCTCCCCCTCTCTCACTAGCAGTCATCCTGCTACCCATCTGCAAGTCTGTCCCCATTTTCCTTGTTAGTTCAGTTTGTTCATTAGATTTTGCATGTGAGTGAAATCATATGGTATTTGGCTTTGTCTGACTGGCTTATTTCACTTAGCATTATGTTCTCCATCCATACTGTTGCAAAGGGTAAACTTTTGTTTTTTATTACCAAGTAGTATTCCACTGTGTAAATGGAATACCTTTTATAGAATTAAAAAATTCAGCATGAGCTCTGGCTGGTGTGTCTCAGTAGACTGAGTGCAAGCCTGTGAAACAAACGGCTGCCTATTGGATTCCCAGTCAGGGCACATGCCTGCGTTTCAGGCCAGGTCCCCAGTAGTGAGCATTTGAGAGGTAACCACACATTGATGTTCCTCTGTCTCTTTCTCCTTCCCTTCCCCTCTCTCTAAAATTAAATAAATAAAATATTTGTTTAAATGCAGCTTGAATAACTTCACAAATAACTTATATTTTCTCCATGTTTCCTCAGTATAATAAAATACCTTAGTAAATTTGTACCTAAGAGGTTATACACAAAGTGACAAATGGACAAATGTGTATAAAATAATTAGCGCATTTTTCCAATATCAGTGTGATTTCAAACACATGCTGGAACAATCTTAGTTTTATTCCCAGAGAGAAGACTAATTTTGAGTGTATTTTAATTTCTCAAAAAAATCATTAAAGTTTCATGTTCATTAAAAAATTTGTTTCATGAATGTTGTGCTTTGAAGTGGAGGGATAACATTTATGTATTGCAGAGATTCTATACTTTTCTTTAAGCTTATGCCCTACAGGTACATTTTCAGAAATTCTGCATTGCATATAGTAAATAATGAATGACCATTGAGAGTATAAAATTATAATATCAAAGGTAAGATAATTAAAATTATCTTAAATTAAATAAAATATCACTAATGTGAAACCCTCTAATCCTGATAACAAATAATATATAGTATTTTAATTTAACATGTACACTATTTGATTTTCTTTAGAAATCAAGTCAAACCTGTTATCAAATGTCCTTTAGTTGCACAGAATTTTGCAACTCTAGATTATTTTTCAACATTTCAAATAACAATATCTGTATCATTTAGCCATAAAAGTCCCCCTCCTTAAAGTTATGTTAATTTTGCTTTATTTTTATTACACTTTAACTTCCTGACTCTTCTCTTAATCTGGTTAATTTTTTTTTTGCCTTCTTTAGTTACTGAGGTTTTCCTCCAATATACAGGAGGAATAACTTAAATGTAGGTCTCCTAAAGTTGAAAGCACTATACTCTTATCCGTTATTATATCATCCATCCTGTGACTATTTTCTCCATTCCCATCACAGGAGCTCAAACTGAGTGACAACAAAGTCTTGACTTTTTGGAGTTAAATTTTTTCTGTAACAAGTTTTCTTCTTTTTATGAAAGCTTACTTCTTTTCCCTTAGGTTGTCAAATAAAAAAAAATAATTAGAACATCCAACATAATAATAGCTATCTGGTGTGAATGCATCAAAATTTTACCTATTTTTTGTCAGATCATAAAAAAATGTGTTTTTGGTATGCCACGGAATTTTAGTAATTAGTTTGTGTACCATGAGATAAATATGGTTCAAAATCTCAGTTCCAGATTTTCATTAGAGTCTCAGCAGACATTGTATGACTTCTATTCCTTTACATTTGTTAAGTAAGTTTTATGGCTCAGGATGTTGGCTATCTTTTTTTTTTTTTACTTTATTGTTGTTCAATTACAGTTGTCTGCATACTCCCCCCCCTCCCCCTCCAATCCCGCCTCCCTTCCATGCCTCCCTCCCCACCCTTGGTTCTGTCCATGTGTCCTCTATAGTGGTTCCTGAAAACCCTTCTCCCCATTGTTCCCCCCGACTCCCCCCTGGCTATTGTTAGACTGTTCTTAATTTCAATGTCTCTGGTTAAGTTTTGCTTGCTTTTTGCTTTTGTTGATTATGTTCTGGTTAAAGGTGAGATCATATGGTATTTGTCCCTCACTGCCTGGCTTACTTCACTTAGCGTAATGCTCTCCAGTTCCATCCATGCTGTTGCAAAGGGTATAAGCTCCTTCTTCCTTGGCTATCTTGGTCAATGTCCCAGGTAGATTGATGGTTTTGCTGAGTTCAACTATGTCAACTGGTTTTTCATTGCTAAATCTATCTCTAAGAGATATGTCGGATTCACCAACTATGATAGTGAAAAATTCTTATTTCTCCTTGCAATTCTATCAGCTTGTGCCTCATGCAGTTTGATGCTCCGTTGTTAAGTGCATAGATGTTAAGAGTTGTTACATCTTCTTGGAGAATTGACTTCTTTATTGTCACGTAATTCCCTCTTTTTCCCTGAAAACCATCCTTAGTTTTAAGTCTGCTCTGTCCAAAATTAATATAGTTAATCCTGCTTTCTTTTGATTTGTGTTAGCATGATATGCTTTTCTTCATCCATGTATTTCTGAGTATTTACATTCAAGGTGATTATTGATAGAGTTGAATTCATATATACCACATTCTTTACTGCTTTCTAATTGTGGGTCTTGTTTTTTCCTTACTTTTGTCTTCCATTCTTTTTACAGCATATGCTTTTTATAGTTTTATTTGAGCATTTTATTATTCCATTCTTTTTTAGAATATAGTTATACTAAATTATTTACCTTTCTAAGTGGTCATCCTAGATTTTGCAATATACATTTACAAATAATCCAATTCTACTTTATTTATTTATTTTTAGAGAGAGGGAAATGGAAGGAGAAATAGAGGGAGAGAAACATCAATGTGTGGTTGCCTCTCACACACCCCTTACTGGGGACCTAGCCCACAACCCAGGAATGTGCCCTGACTGGGAATCAAACCAGTCACCCTTTACTTTGTAGGCTAGCACTCAATCCACTGAGCCACATTAGCCAGGGCAAATTCCATTTTCAAATAACACTACATTTTACTTATATATGTGCATATACAAGCTATATATACATGCAAGCATATATACATATGCATTTATATATAAATCACATATATAAGATATATTTGTAAGCATACATAATTGAATATATCACATATACATATACATATATTATGTTCACATGTGTATATGTTTCTGTTATTATTTGGAACAAAGTGTTGTCTGTGAGATCAATTAAAATAAGAAAAAGTAAAGTTTTTAATTGTACCCTCACTTATTCCTTCTTTCATGCTCTTCCTTACTTAATGTAGATCTGAGTTTCTGAGATATATTACATTTTTTCCCCTCTAAAGTACTTCTTTTAACAGTATTGCAAGGCGGTTTTACTGGAATAAAATTTCCTCAACTTTTGTTTGTGTAATAGAGCATTTCTCCCTCGCTTTTGAAGGATAATTTCAGAAAGTCCAGAATTATAGGTTGTTGGTTTGTTGGTTTGTTTTACTTAAGTTTAAATATTGCATTCCCCTCTCATCTTGCTTTCATGGTTTCTGAGAAATCTGTCGTAAGTCTTATAGTTGTTTTTCTTTCCCTTGCCCTTTTTAGAATTTCTTTTATCTTTGATTTTCTGTAATTAAAAATGATATACTGAGGTGCAGTTTCTTTGACAGTTAACCTGCTTGGTCTTCTCTGCTATTCCTGGATCGGTGATTTGGTGACTGACATTAATTTGTGGAAATTCTCAGTTATTAGTATTTTAAATATTTATTATATTCCTTCTCTCTTTCCTCTTTTTCTGGTATTTCCATTAGGCACATGTTACATTTTTGTAGTTGTCCCATAGTCTAGGATATTCAGCTTTGTTTTTTTAAGTCTTTTTCTGCTTTGCTTTTTACTTTTTATGAATTCTTTTGATACAGCATGTAGCTCAGGTAGTCTTTGCTCAGCTGTGTCCAGTCTATTAATAAGCCCACCTATTACAGTTTTTATCTCTAACATTTCTTTATGGCTCTTTCTTAGGATCTCCACTTCATTGTTGACGTTATCCATCTGTTTTTGTATGCTGTCTACTCATTAGAGCCCTTAGCATGTTGAAATTCATGATCTGATCGTTCCAACTTGTCTGGTTCTATTGCTTGCTCATGTCTATTCAAATGATGCCTTTCTGCATGTTTATGATTTTTTCTTGGTGGCCAGACATGTGACCAGGTAAAAGGAAGTGCTATAAACAGGCCTTTAGTAATGCAGTGGCGAAGTATTGGGTAGGGAAAGCATTTTCCGGCCCTATGATTAGACTTCATTCTTTTAGTGAGCCTATGCCCGTTGACTATTGATTTCAGAATTTCTCAGATTTCCCCTCTCGTTGGGTGACACAGGATGGTTAGAATGGGCTGGAGTTGGGTATTTTCCTTCCCTAGTTCATTTTGACATGGATAATACCAACCAGATTAAGCTCTAGTTAATTAGTTTCTTCAGAGTGTAGGTCATGTTAAAAAACAAAACAAACAAACAATAACAAACCCAGGGTACTCTGGCATATTTCAAAATAGTTCCTTTTCCTTCCCCCCTGACAAAAGCTTGAGGAGATTTTTCTCTGATATTTATAACTGGAACCTGGTGAGGTTTACGGAAGTAAATCTTTCAATATTGTGAGCCTTGTCATGACGTGATCCCTGGAGTTTTTAACTCTCGGAGTTGTCTACACTGAGTCTCCAGCAAGTCCTCAAGTACAGTTCAGTGTTTTTTATTTTATTTATTATTATCATTTTTTTAAATTGTGACACTAGTTTCTGCATTGGCTTCTACTTTGGTAGGTCTTCTCGAGGAAGCCTTGACTTGCTCCCTGTACTTGCTTATCTTTGTCTCAAGTGTGAGGAGCAATGGTTTGTCCTGTGTCTTCCCCTCTTCTACGGGTCCAAGAAAAGCTGTTGATTTTCTTCTCTGTTCAGCTTTTTACCTGCTGTTAGAATGGAATGGTGACCTTTCTGGTCAGAGGGTGTGTTCTGATTTTAATGCAAAAATTATGGTCCTCAAAACTCTAAATATTACTTAGAAATAAAGTTAATAACAAGTCATAGTATATGACTTGTTGAGTTTTACTTTATATAAGATACCTAATTTTATGTTGTATATAATTGAATCATTATTATAATTTAGTTTTTAGCCAAATAGGGTTTTATTTACAAAAAATAACAACTTTAATTTATTTATTCATAAATATGTATTTATCATTTACTAGAAAGACCTATTTGAAGTCATAAACTCATCCAATTACTTAGTTAAATTTCCGCTATGAATTAAGTACTCTAGTAGTTACTGTCCAAGCAGAGGGAGTAAAAATGATGTTGGTCTTGCTTAACAAATATTATATTCTAGTGTGGCCTATTATTATAGATATTACTATTACTACTAATAATAATAATAAGTGCCAAGAGAGAGACATGGGATGTTGTGGAAAACTGAAAATTTTAGTGTTCTGGGAAGTTTTTGCAGAAGGGGAGAATTGTGTCCTAAAAAAGAGAACAGTATGATATGAAGACTTAGAGGCCAGGGATATTAACAAAAATCTGGTGTTTTATAGGAATTGGGTAAATTTCATGTAGATAGAGCAGGACAAAGGGAAGCCGGGATGGGAATAACAGTTCGAGAAAATGGTCAGGTGGTCAAATGCCAAAAGCTCTGAGGAATTCGAGGCAAACTATTTTGGATTTGTATTAACCTCAGAGGAAAGATGGGAGGATGGGTAGTGGCCTAGCCGTGCGCTGATGTGTTTATTAAAGTCACGTGGCCTGCAGTGTGGTAAGAAGACTAGTGAAGGGCAGATTAGACACAAGGAGTTAGAAGGCTATTAAGAGTAAGCCAGGTAAGAAATGGCTTTCAGGTAAGATGGTGACAATAGAGATCAAGACATGTCAAAATTTAAGAGACAGTTTTGACCAGTTGTGACCAGATGTGGAAGGTAAAGGGAGAAGGAAGAGTACCCAGAAGTGACT
The DNA here is from genome assembly GCA_004026765.1 of Micronycteris hirsuta. Taxonomy (NCBI): domain Eukaryota; kingdom Metazoa; phylum Chordata; class Mammalia; order Chiroptera; family Phyllostomidae; genus Micronycteris; species Micronycteris hirsuta. The sequence continues at coordinate 626 of PVJI01030077.1, read as the reverse complement.
CAAGATTTTGGCTTGACTAATTGAATGAATTAAAATAATGTTCATATTTATGAAGCACATACTGTTTACCATACAGTATCTTAAGTGAAATACATGTACTAACTAATTAAAAAACTTATAACAATCACTTGAGAGAGGTGTTATATCATTATTACCCTCATTTTTTTCACATAAGAAATATGAGACAGAGACATTGGCCAAGATTACACTGTTAGTATGAATAGCAGAGCTTGAACACCTGGCTATCTCAGAGCCCAACCACTGAATCATTTTGCTCATCTGCTTAGATTGGTGCAATATTTACTGAGACAGAGACACTGGAGAAGGGTTTACTTTGGATTGCAGAAAGAAAGATGAGTTCTCTTTTAGACTTGCTGACTTTAAAGAGATCATGATACAGTCAAGTGGGAATTACCAGCATAAACTTTGGTTATGTATGTAAGTCTACAGTTCAGAAGAGACCTGTGGTTGGGAGATTTAGACTGGAGTTTTCAGTAAATGGGTGGATGCTAAAGTCATACGAGTAAATGAAATTGTCAAAGTAAAAGGAAGAGATGGAAGCTGTGTATTATTTTTTACGGGTTTGAAGGGAGATATAAAGATGTAAAACATAATTCCCTCCCTGA
>PVJI01030076.1:0-14589 GCA_004026765.1 Micronycteris hirsuta | reverse complement strand
TCTCCCTCTCTTTCTCCCTCCCTTCTCCTCTCTCTAAAAATAAATAAAATCTTTAAAAAAAAATGAGGAGAGGCTTAGGAACCTCCAGGACATCTTTAAACATCCCAACATCCAAGTCATAGGGGTGCCAGAAGGAGAAGAGGAAGACCAAGGGATTGAAAACTTATTTGAACAAATAATGAAGGAGAACTTCCCCAAGTTGATGAAGGAAATAGACTTTCCGGAAGTCCAGGAAGCTCAGAGAGTCCCAGAAAAGTTGGGCCCAAACAGGAACACACCAAGACACATCATAATGACATTACCCAAGATTAAAAATAAGGAGAGAATCTTAGAAGCAGCAAGAGAAAAGGAGACAGTTACCTACAAAGGAATTCCCATAAGACTGTCAGCTGATTTCTCAAAAGAGACCTTACAGGCAAGAAGGGGCTGGAGAGAAGTATTCCAAGTCATGAAAGGCAAGGACCTACATCCAAGAATATTCTATCCAGCAAAGCTATCATTTAGAATGGAAGGGCAGATAAAGTGCTTCTCAGATAAGGTCAAGTTCAAGGAGTTTATCATCACGCAGCCTTTATTATATGAAATGTTAAAGGGATTTATATAAGGCATGGAGGTATATCAACAGGGGAGTGGTTGGGGGAGAGAGGGGTAAAAGATGCAGAGAATAAGTAGCATAAATGGTAGGTAGAAAACAGACAGGGGGAGGTTAAGAATAATATAGGAAATGTAGAAGACAAAGAACTTATGTGTATGACCTATGGACAAAAACTAAAGGGCGGGGAATGGGGGGGTGGAAAGGAAGAAAGGGGGGAAAATGGGACAATTGTAATAGCATAATCAATAAAATATATTTTTTAAAAAAGAGGTTATTTTTACTCCATTTTATGCTTATGCCCCCTTTGTTGGAGATTAATTGACCATAACATAAAGACATGAGTTTTTTCCTGGGCTTCCTATTCTGTTTTATTGATCTATATGTCTGTTCTTGTGCCATACAGTTTTGATTACAGTGACCTTGTAATATAGTTTTATATCAGGTATTATGATCTCTTTGTAAACATCCCTTTGTGAACAAAGTAAAACTATATTACTTTGTTCATCTTTTTCAAAATTGCTGCAGTTATTTGGGGTCATTTATGGTTCCATGTAAATTTTTGAAATGTTTGTTCTATATCTGTGAAATATGTCACTGGTATTTTAATAGAGACTGCATTGAATCTATAAATTGCTTTGGGTAAAAGGGACACTGTAATGATGCTAATTCTTCCAATCCATGAACAAGGTATATACTTCCATTTGTATCTTCCTTAATTTCTTTCTTTCGTGCTCTATAGTCTTCTGAGTACAGGTCTTTTACCTCCTTGGTAAAGTTTATTCCTAGGTACTTTATTTTTCTTGTTGCTATATCAAATGGGATTTTTTCCTGATTTTTGATTCTGATATTTTGTGGTTGGTGTATAAAAATTCCTTCTATTTCCGAATATTGACTTTGAATCTTGCTGTTTTGCTAAATTCACTTATTAAGTCAAGTAGATTTTTGGTGGAGTCTATAGGGTTTTCTATGTACTCTATCATATCATCTGCAAACAGTAACAGTTTTACTTCCTCCTTTCCAATTTGGATGCCTTTATTTCTTTGTCTTGTCTGATCACTGTGGCTAGGACTTCCAATACCATGTTGAATAGAAGTGGTGAAACAGACATCCTTGTCTTGTTCCTGATCTTAGTGGGAAAGCTTTTAGTTTTTTCCCATTCAGTATGATGTTAGCTGTAGGTTTCTCGTATATAGCCTTTATTATGTTGAGGTATGTTCCCTCTACTCCCATTTTGCTGAGGCTTTTTGTCATAAATTGGTTCTGTACCTTATCAAATGCTTTTTCCATATCTATTGATATGATCATGCAATTTTTGTCTTTCGTTTATGTGATGTATTACGTTTATTGATTTGCGAATATTGTACCATCCTTGCATCCCTGGGATGAATTCCACTTGATTATTGTATATGATCTTTTAATGCATTGCTGGATGTGGTTTGCCAATATTTTGTTGAGGATTTTAGTATCTCCGTTCATCAGAGATATTGGCCTGTAGTTTTTTTTCTTTGTTGTGTCTTTATCTGGTTTTGGAACTAGGATGATGCTGACTTCATAAAAAGAGTTTGGGAGTCTTCCGTCTTCTTGGATTTTTTGGAATAGTCTGTGAAAGATAGGGGTTACCTCTTCCTTAAATGCTTTGTAGAATTCTCCTGTGAAACCATCTGGTCCAGGGATTTTGTGTGCCAGGAGTTTTTTGATTATTGCTTTGATTTTGTCAGCTGTTATCCATCTGTTCAGGCTTTCTGCTCCTACTTCATTCAGTTTTGAGAGCTATATTTTTCTAGGAAATTTGTCCATTTCACTAAGGCTTTCAAGTTTAGTTGTTCACAGTAATTTCTTACAATACTTTGTATCTCTGAACCACAGCTTGTTTATCCACTCATCTACTGATGGGCATTTGGACTGTTTCCAGATGTTGGCTATTATAAATAATGCTGAAAAGTTTTCATTGAAAAGATATATTATTTAATGTCTATGCTGTTTTAAAAATATTTACTATGAGCATAAGTTGTTTCTATGATTGGAAAAATTAAAAATAATATGAATTTGCCCGGCTGGTGTAGCTCAGTGGATTGAGCGTGGGCTGGGAACCAGAGGGTCCCAGTTCGATTCCCAGTCGGGGCACAAGCCTGGGTTGCATGCCAGGTCCCCGGTGAGGGCCATGTGAGAGGCAACCATACATTGCTCTTTCTCCCTCCCTTCTCCTCTCTCTGAAAATAAATAAATAAAATCTTTAAAAAAATAAAAAAATAAAAAATAAAAAAATAAAATGAATTTTAAATCATCTGGTGGGCACACAATGCAATATACATGACATATTACATAATTATACATTTGAAACTTACATAATATTATTAACCAATATAACACCCATAAATTTAATTTAAAGTATAAAAAATAAAATAAAATTACCTAAAAGAGAGTCTTTTTTGCTCATTTATCTATGTCAAAACAAATCATACTTAGACTCATAAAAGCCAAATATTGCAGTTAAGGTTTTTCCCCCCAGAAAATCTATTCAACCTTGTGAATAGATTTATTCCCTCCACGTGATTTTCTAAATAACAAGTTCATAGTCGAAGTTCAATAAAATGCATTTTCTTATCTTTGACAAAGATCACCATCAGAGAGCAGGAAGAATAAACACTTCTGTCCTTGAACTGCATTCTTAGGAGCTCTAGATTCTCTTTTAATATTTGTCTACCCAGTGCAGGACTCAAGGTTTCATGTACTATCAAGTATCAATAAACATTTTTGACAATGATAAGAAAAATGACGATGACAACTATTAAAATATCAGAAAGAAAACCTGGAAATATTATTATCTTTACTATTTTACCCCTTTGCTGGATGAGCTCCTCAGTTGCTCAATGCGCTTATTATCCATGCCTTCTGGGCATATATGGAAAATTCGTCCAGACAGTGGCAGTCTGAGAAGGATGAGGTGAACCTCTGAGAAGTTTACGCAGATGGTCTGTGTACTATATTTTAGCAGTCATATGGAGTAGTGAGTAATCTGGAGTAGGAGGACTGTATTGGGTCCAGGTAAGGCAGTCCCAACATTTATTCATGGTCCGACATGGAGAATGAGTGTAACATTATGTATGAGCATATGTGTATCAATCTGGACCTAGAGAGAGATGATTAAGCTTCCAAAAGGTTTGTATGATTCTTAGTCACCAATATATTTTCATCTGCACATTCTGCTCCTGCTATGAAGCTCTCAGTGGCCTTAACATTTCCACTCAGTTTGACTACATTTTAGACACATTTTTTTCCTATTAGTCCTTGACTTGGAGCATTTACTTTAGAAAACTTAAAATTGCCAAATCCTTTGCTGCCACTTTGAAAAGTAGTTAAAATATCTTGCATTGTATTACCCGTTTTACCACCCAGAGAATGACTTTCCCTAAGACCAAGAAAGCTGACCTTTGAAAAGTAGTCCTCAAGAAAGAGTGTCCCTATCTCCCAGACTCTGTGGGAGATAGCCAACTACCACCCCCTAACAAGTTTAACTGTCTAATGCCAATTAACAAATACAGATGGCCTAATCACATTGGCCACCCCTCCCTCATTTTCCCCCAACCCTTTTCCATTAGCTCTCATTCCAAGTCTTAAAAGTCCTCCCACCTTTCGTCTCAGTGTATTTGAGGTCAATCTCTCTCCCTATTTCAATAGTCTTTAATAAATTCTTCTCTGCCTATTTAACTTGTCTTTCTTTGACAGCAGTCAGGAAGTTTATACATATGTCTCTTAGAGAAAGTTGCTGCTTTCTCCACTGACTATTTTGATTGTGTTGACTTCCTCTTGTAAGAAAACACTGCTCTGTCCTGGCTGAGTGGCTCAGCTGGTTGGAGTGTCATCCCATACCCCAAAAGGTTGCAGGTTCAATTTCCTGTCAGGGCACATACCTAGGTTATAGGTTCAATCCTTAGTCAGGGTGTGTATGGAAGGTAACCGATGGATGTTTCTCTCTCACATTGCTCTCTCTCTCTCTCCTTCTCTCTCTCTCTCTCATTCTCTCTCATCTCCCACCCTGTCCTCTCTCACTAAAATCAATAAACATATCCTCCAGTGAGGAATAAAGAAAAAAAAAAGCACTGCTCAATGTTTACACAATGCTTGTGTTCTTTCTATCAATCCACCCCACATGCTATTTGTCAGTATTATTTTTAGGAAATGTAATGTAGGAAAGGCAATATTCAGGAGAATTTCAGTATGTTTAAATTAACTTATATATTATATATAATACATATAAAAGAGCCATAAATTTGATGATACTTAAAATGTGATTCATTAAAAATATGAAACTCATATTTCAGTCTTCTCTAAAACCTTATCAACCCTCAATTCATGACAAAAGTGTATCATACCTAGACACACAAAAATAGTAAATTTCAAGTGATAATGTGCTTTGTGTTTCTCAAAATGTCCTCCCCAGAAGAGTAGTTGCATGAAAATAAATTTCCTAAGGAAGGAAGTTTAAGGCATGTTAGAGAAAACACGTTCATTTATTCCAGGAATTCCCTGCGCACACAGGGAAGCATGGTGAACCTCGGAGAGCCTTACGCTGTGTACCTTCTCCCAAACTTACTTAACTGTGGATCCCCTTTTGTATGGAGCATCTGTGGAATGAATGATTAACTGCTGAAAAAGGAAAGATATTATCATTAGTTCATTGTACATTTTTCAGGGAACTTTTGCGATGCTGGGCACCCACCCACAGGAGATTTGGCTCCACGTTGAGACACTGAAAAGCAAAATTAAGCAGCCTTCTTAATTTGCTTCTTGTGGCTTCTGAGTTTTCAAAGCAAACATCTATCTCTAGTTGAAAGTCTCTAAACAAATCAGTAATCCTAAAATATATTTGAGTAACCTATCCTTGTATTTTTTTAGTAAATAGTCTGATTGGGGAGTTTAAGGTAAAGTCTATCCACTATTAGAATTAAAAATAATAGACAATTTTACTTAAGGAGTTCCAGACAATTTGATTTGTAATCAGAAATCATTACAAAATATTGGTAAAAAGATGACTAAATTGTATCTTTAAAAAACTATTGCTCTTCAGCATCCTCTTATTTACAAATAGGCTGGCCAATATTGTTTTCATTTTGCTTTTTTTTTTTTAGAGAACTTTATTTCTGAACATTGATAAGAAGGGAACAGGTCTTCAGAGCTTTAGAAAAGCCGTTCATTGCTTCTCGATCTTTTGGCTAGGCTCATACAGAAAAACTGCTCACCCTAATTCTTACAGCTTGACAGATGTGCCCTCTGGTGGCTGCCTGACTGAAGTGCAGATTCTGATCTTGGTGTTCGGTTTGTTTGCTTATTTTTGCTTCTTTGCTTGCTCGATTGTTTATTCGCTCTCTTATCTACCTATCTATCTATCAAGTGACTGACTCTCTTTAAAAGGCACAATCTAAAAACATCTAAAAACCAGAGATTAGAAGTGACAGGAAACAGCACACTGCATCATGTTTTAAATTACTGTGGTGTAGGGTGTACTTTAATGTCATTCTTTAACTTGCTAATCATATTAGTAATTTATATGCTAAAAGAGTATGGATTTCATAGCAAGAGTCTCAAACAAAATAAAATGACATTATCCGATGGGGTTTCTGAAGATCAACTACCTTGGATGCAAGGTTCTCTTCTCCAGCGTGAAAGCAGCAGGTTGCAGATCCCTAATCTTCCAAGACAAACAGATTAACCATAGGAACTACCTGGAGGGAGTAGTTTTTTACTTTAATCAGGGACGATGTTGAACAAGCATCCTCACACAATTTCCCTGAACAAATACCAAACTTGGTCAGATGACATATAAAACAGTCTTCAGCCCTGGCTGGTGTAGCTCAGTGGATTGAGCACGGGCTGGGAACCAGAGGATCCCGGTTCGATTCCCCGTCAGGGCACATGCCTGGGTTGCGGGCCAGGTCCCCAGTGAGGGCCATGTGAGAGGCAACCATACATTTCTGTTTCTTTCCCTCTCTGTCTCCCTCCCTTCCCCTCTCTCTAAAATAAATAAATAAATAAAATAAGTTTAAAAAAAAAAACAGTCTTCAAAGACACTTGGATATTTCACTGTATTTCTTCCTGTTTTCTCTGTTTTATGTGAGTGTTGGACGTACAGTAGGAACAGCATTCATTACTGACAGCATTCTCCACGGAATTACAAACGTGGAAAGGGAGGGGACGTGACCTTCCAAGTTGCTGCAGGGTGAGCCTGGAGGAAGTAGCATTCCCTTTAGAGAATGAGCTGCTCCTTCTTATAACACCTTTGGATACGTAAAGAGAGAATTGAGGGCTAATCTGGATAGTGGATGTGAGCAAAGAGAGGGCAAAGGAGCAAAATTATGCATATTATTGTCAGAAACATCAGAATTTTCTGCTAGTTGTGAAAGAAGAGAGGGTAGGGACGAGAGTTGGCTTATCTAAATTGCCCCAGTAACTTCTAATCTGTTTGTTCTCTAGTGAGTGTTTAATCATGAGGATATTCAGGAGTCCCTAGTGCAACCAACTGGGGACTCTGACAGTCTGTCATCCATACACACTTAGAACACCCACACCTGCAGTCAAGAACTAGAGAACCGGTGGTGATGCGGGACAGAGAGAGAGAAGTCCTCCGTCTTTTGCGAACAAGGGACTTACTGCTTAAAAGAAGAGCAAAGGGACCTAATGAACATGCCTTTCCACTGATACCAATCTGCTCTCAGCTTAGCCTTGGGTCTCAAACCTCAAAAAGGACTTAAATATTAAATATTTACTATGCATCAAGCTTTGTGATAGATGTTTGTAGCCCCACAAACCTTCGGCTCTATAAGATAAAGATGAAATGCCTGTTTTATGGATAAAGAATTTAAAGGTTTATAAAATGCCTTAATTTGTCTGAGGACATCCAGCTAGGAAGTAACAAAGTCAGGATTCAAATGCAAATATGTTTCTTTCCACTGTTCAAAATTATCTCATTCACTCATGCAAAAATATTTATCAAGTGCCCATTATGTGCCAGGCAACGAGACAGCAGTGGAAAAGACAATGTCGTCACTTTCATAAAACTTGCATTCCAGTCAGAAGAACCACAACAGGCAAGTAGACAGCACATAAACAAGGCAATTAGAAGTGGTGGTTAGTATTCTGAAGAAAATAAACAGGGTGGTGTGAGAGACAGTGAGGGAGGACACTTCTCTGGGCACTAGAGTGTTCCAGAAGAGGTCTCTGAGAAGGAAGAAAACATTTAAGCCAAGCCCTAAAGATTGAATAAGAGGCAGCCAGGCCAACATTTAGGGGCTGAGCATTCAGGCAGATGAAAAAAGCAAGGGCAAAGTCTCTGTCATATTTGAGGAGAACAGGAAAGAGTCCAGTGTGGCAAGAACATAGTGAACTGCAGGAAGACCGATACCAGAGGAGGTTCACAGGCACCAAATTATTAAGGAGATTTTTTCACTAAAAAATTAAAAATTAAAAAAAGATTTTGTAGACCACAGTAATGAGTTTGCATTTCACTCAAAATTCAGTGAAAAGCCACTAAAGGTTTTAAGCAGGACAAGAGATCATCTGATTGACATTTTTCGTAGTAACTGGATAGAAATCAGAGTGGAAACAGAGGATTAGTGAAAAAACTGTTGCAGCAGTCCTAGCCCAGATAATGGGACTCGGAGCCAGGAGGGAGGGCTAAGCGCCAAGAGATTATAGTCTGGAAGTTACCACAGCAATTCGTGTTAGAGACCATGGTGTCTGAGTCTAGATCAGAGGTTCTTAACTGGGTACAACGGTGCCCCTACAGGAGACATTTAGGAATGTCTGGAGGCATTTTTTGTTGTCATAATGGAACATTACTGGCATCTAGTAGGTAAAGGCCAAGGATGCTGCTAAACATCCTACATTCACAGTATTGTCTCCCTGAAAAAAAATTATCTGGCCCATAATGTCAATGGTGCTAAGGTTGGAAAGCCCAAAACTAGATGAGACTTGGGGGGGAAACAGAATTGGAGAAAAATTGAGCGGTTTGGGATATATTTTAGAAGTTGTACTAAGAGTATAACAGCAGAACGAGTTCAAAATTTGTCCTATTCTGATCAACGGAATACTGAGTTGATTTTCAGAGACAACAGACCAAAACTGCAAGTCACACAGCTGCTGCTTTGGCAGAGGACAGAACTTTAACCTTCATCTGCACCCAGAACCAAAGTCTTGCATCCCACCCCCTTCAAAACCAAAGGACCAGGACATAACCAGAACTTGAACACTAGAACGCTTTCAGAAGCCAAAGTTCCACTGTCCAGAAAGATCCAGTGTTGACGCCCCTTTACCATAAATAGCCAAAATCCAAGGTCCTCCAATTAAAATGTGCCCCACTAGCACCTCTGCATACCTGTTCCTCCTACCCATTAAAAACCCTTAACCTTGTCCAGCAAGCAGATGGATTTGAGGTACCATTAGGTCTGCGTCTTCTCAATTGGTGCCTTCTCAATCAATACAACTTTCCTTACTCCAAATTCTGATATTTTGAGTTTGGGCCTTTCAGAGTGTCAGAAATATGAACTTTGGTTCAGTAACAACAGCCATTCCAAAGGGTTAAAGTGTAAATCCAAGGTGTTTGACCTAGATAACTGGTGGGTGATAGTGTTATTTACATAGATGGTGAAGATTTGAGGAAAATGAGTTTGAGAGGAAAATGGAGTGCATTCAAAAAATTAGTTTTAAATACATTATGTTTAAGATGGCTATCAGATATCCAGATAGTGACCTTAAGTAGGCCCTTGGGTATAGAAGTTTGAACTCAGGAAAAATCTGGGCAAAATATAAAATTGAGAGGTAACAGCTTTTGAATTATATTTAAAGACATGGAATTGAGTGAGATCACATAGCAAGAGAGGGGGGAGAAGGGGTAAAAAGGGAAGGGAATGAAAGAGAAGGCAAGAGAAGAAATCTCAGGACTAAATCTAAGTTTTCTAAAGACAATGCAGAACATTAGAAGGAACAATCAGGGAGACAACAGAAAAACCAGGACAGCAGTATCAAAAACACAAGAGAGGAAAGTATTTCAAGAAAGAGGAAGTGGTTAATGGTACCCAAAGGCTGAATGAAATGAAGACCAGTGTCCCTTAGCGCTGACAACTTGGAGGTCATTCATTACCTTAAGAAAGAGCAGTTCCAGTGGAGTGGTAGGAATGGACACCATTGCGAAGTGAGTACACAGGAAGTGAAGAAAGAGAGAGAGGGAATGCAAACCATTCCTAAGCAAAGGAGGTAAGAAATAAGGCAGCTGTTGGAGAGAGATGCAGTGTCAAGATAGTTATGTTTTATTGTTTCTTGATGTGGAGCATGTTGGCATGCTGATGGAAATGATCCAGGAAAATATAGATGAGAAGAAAAAAGTGAAGTCCTTTAGAAAGTAAAAAAGAATGGGATCAAGACCAAAAGTAGAGGAGCTGTCCATTAGTAGGTGCAATACTCCTTCCATTGTAACAACAAAAGGATGAGCCCGGCTGTGGGTAGGTTGAGAAGAAAAGAGTTCCCATAAAAGGGCTGTTTTTTTCTCCATGTTGTTTCAATTAAGAAAGGCAAGGAAATCAGCTGGAAGAAGTGGGGAAGAGGAGACATTTAGGGAGGAACAATCCCAAGTGGGGGTCCCTTATTCTGTTATCAGTGGAAGTGGGGTTCTTGTGGTATTGTGAGGAAAAGAATTTCCTGAGGCCTGCATGGGAGCATAAGGCTCTGTTGTGAACTTTACTGATGATGTAAAATTAAGGGGGTTCCCTTCCTGACTTCCCAATGTCTCATCTCTGTCTATCTTGCCATGGACAAAGTCTAATCTTGTCTTTAGTAGGACCAGGATAAAGGCCACTGCCCAGAGTTTCTGTTCTATATTAAAAAACAGTCCAGTCCAGTCCAGTATTCAGCTAGCCTACCGTGTGTTTCCAGCTGCAGTCCATTGCTATGCTGCAGTATTCAGGCTCCTTCCCAGAATCTGCATGTGGAGCCCCCACAGTCACGGGCCACGTGGCTGCTAAGGCCACATAGCTATGGAGAGAGGCCATGCATGTGCACAGTGTGAGTGCAGGTCATGAGCAAGACACAGAGAACTTTTTTGTCCCCCTGGGCTTCTAATCAGGAGCTTGGGTTTCAGATGACAAGGTGCTTTTTCAAATGACCAATCAAGTCTCCAAGTTTTTGTAGGCTTTGGCTGGGTCCACACCCTCTAGTTAGACTGATAGGCCTCTATGGTCCAGCACCTCCCCGAGTGCCCCTCAACAATCCAGCAGCAAAGTGGGGGGAGGAGGAGTGTTAATCCCCTTGGTGGAGCAATGCATGATCCCCTGGGGTATAAAGTTGTAGCTTCCTGGCAAAGCAAACAGGCTCATGCTCCCCATTTTATTAAGCTTAATGTCTACTCCCCTTTGTTCCCCTTTCCTATTAATAATTAGTTAAATACCAACAGTAACAGTTCCATACATGCTCTAGAACTACGAGTGTCCTCAGCACCATGGCTAAGTACCCATAAAAATAAAGGCGCCCCAGGACTATCTAAGCCACATCACTGTAACCGAGATGCTGAGAGTTACTGGAGATGATCACACAGCAGAACAACTGGAATTACTAGAAATACTTGCCCCAGAACATTAGGCCCTGGTAACAGGCTCACTCACATCCAAAGAATTGTTATTCAGCCATACCTCAGAAATATGCAGGTTCGGTTCCAGACAGACACAATAAAGTGAGTGCTGCAATAAAATGAGCTGTAATGTTTTTGCTGGTACAGGGTTTTGCCTTCAATTTGTAAAAAATGCAACACCTGTGAAGCTCAAGAAAGCTCAATAAACAAAGTATACTTGTATATCGATCCCCCAGCCTAGAATCTGTCTTTCCCTTGTACCCCGCTCCTTAGTAAAGAAACTTGACTAATAGTTCACAGAGGAAACAGAAGTCATCAAATTGACTTCTTCAGTGTGCTGCCACCTTATCTGCAAATCTACCCTTATGTGTTCACATCCTCTCCTTCAGTCCTGTTACAATGGCCCAGTCAAAGACCAATCCCACCATTTGTATTCTAGATACAAAAACATTCTGCCCCTCAGGGCCTTTATGCCTATAGGGCCTTCTGAGGCCTTTATCTTTTTATTTCCTTCATCAACTCAATGCTAAATTTTTCAAAGGGCTGAGTTTTCTACAAACATCATAGCATTCAGTGTCCACTTCTTAACCTTCCATTCACTTCTCATTGCACTCGGTTCACCAATGACCTACTTGTCGCTAATATAAATGGACATATTTCAGTCATTATTGTACTAAACCTCTTAGCAACTACAATTTAATCACTTGGTCATTTTTTAAAAAAACTCTGTTACCTTGCCTTGTATAACGCCACCCGAGTTTTTCTTGGAGGTGCTGCTAAGCCTTCTCAGTCTCTCGTACTAACTTCTACCTCCATCCACACTTCAAGACGTTGGCCTTTGGAGTGACTGAATCTTAGGTGTCACCTATTCTCATTTTACATTGCTGATAGCAAATTAACAACCTACTAGCTTGATCCCCCACTGTCTAGCATAGTGTCTGAAAAAATAGTAAATACCTAATAGATAGTTATTTCAATAATCACTTAGCTAAAACTAGAATGTAATTGGACTTAGGTAAGAGGATGGGGACACACTGAGAAACTAGCCACTAAAACAAAAGACCAAATGCAAAAAGACAAGAATTCCTCCCCACCCCACCTCAACAGGTTCCCGCACCAATTACCATAACCTATCTAGCCTTGGCAGTTGATTGAGAAGTCAACAACTGATGCTTCAGCACCTCCTTGACACATGGTGATTTAAAAACACAATTAGGAAGTTGTTTAGAGTACTTAACCAGAGGACTCCAATCAAGAAACTCACATCTAGATTACATAGACAAATGAGAGCTAACCTCTACCTCCTTTTGAAGGTCAAATTAAAACACTACCATGAGTTTATCCACTTGTTGCTCTTCTAAAATTCAGCGACGGTTTTTTATGTTTATCATTCTTTTTAATCAATCCTGTGATACTCAGCAAAGAAGAGCTAGAACTAAACAAAAACAAAGTCTGACTCGCCTATTTTCAGGCCAGCTTCATCTCAATAAAAGTATGATCAAATTCAAATTCTTCCTAATTATGTGATGTAAGTGTTAGCTAACACTATAACAACAACTGTATTGCATTATAAATATATCAAATCAATATGTTGTACACCTTAAACTTACACAACATCAATTATATCTGAATTTTTAAAAAGTTAATTTCTTCCGACTTCTGCCAAGATGGCGGCGTAGGTGGACGCACCCGCCGCCCGCACATCCAGAGTGTCTAAACAACGAACGCAGTAGCAAAAAATTAAACAACCAGAACAGACAGAATCGAACTGAAGGGAAGTCCGACACCCAGGAGGTAGGAGAAGACGAACATCCAGGCCGGTAAGCGGGGCAGAACTGGGCGGAGGAACGGAGTGAGAGGCAGCTCTCACGGAGGGACTCACGCTGCCAGAGCCTGAACAGGGCGTGGCCCCGAACAACAGGTGAATCCCGCAAGCCAGCGACGCTGCCGGAGAGAGGCCAGGGCTGAGCCAGCAGAAACGAGTCTGGCAGAAAAGGCGGTGGGGAACTGGGGAGCGGAGGAGTGACGGGAGCCCGCGGTGATCGGAGGTCGCCATTGCTTCCTCCCAGGTCCCGCCCCCAGAGGCAACGTCATCCAAAAAGTGACCCAGGTTGCAGGCACCTGCCAGCCGACAAGTGCACCGAGATAAAAAGAATGAAAATGGCTGGCAAGATGGCGGCATAGGTGAATGCGCCGTGCCTCCTTGCACAACCAAACAAGGAAAAAAACAGAAATTTACCCAACCAAAAACAGCCAGATCTGACAGAAAATTGAATTGAGAGGAAGTCCGACAACCGAGGAATTAAAGAAGATACAGTCATCCAGTCTGGTGAGCCGGGAGGAGCAGGGCGGAGGGAGAGCACTAGGCGACCCTGCGGCGAGCTGGTGAGCAGACAGCAAGACTGCGGTGAGCTGGTGAGCAGACAGCAGGACCGCGGTTGGAGGGGCGGTTCCCGCGGGGCTGCAGCACACTGAGACAGGAGTGCCTGACCTAAGCGCGGGCAGACAAACCAGGAGAGAAAGCAGGGCGCAACCCATCTGCGCAGATTGAGAGCACCTGTGGGGGTGGAGTCTGCGGCAGGAGGAACTACCAGCCTCACAGGAGAGTTCATTGGGGAGACCCACGGGGGATTGGAGCTGTGCAGCCCGTCCACCGACCCCGGAGCGACCCCCGGAGCCAGCGCAGAGGGGCTCGAATTGCTTGCAGGAGGCGGTGTGGGTGTGGAGAGTGGAGCAGGCGCCATTGTGCTCTCAGGTCCCGCCCCCACAGGCTACGTCACAACACAGCGACCGTGAGTTTCCCTGCCCAGGTGAACCCCAAGGCTCCGCCCTCCTCACAGTAACAGGCTCACCAAGGGAAAAAAAAATGGCCCAAAGAAAAGAACAGATCAAAGCTCCAGAACTAACCAACCAAGAGATAGCCAACCTATCAGATGCACAGTTTAAAACCCTAGTAATCAGGATGCTCACAGAATTCGATGAAAAATTATCAAAATTGCCTGAACAAATGAGGAGAGATCTGCAGGGAACCAATAGGGATAAGAAGGAAACTGGGACTCAAATCAACAGAGTGGACCAGCAGAAAGAAAAAAACACCCAACCAGAAAAGAATGAAGAAACAAGAATTCAAAAAACGAAGGAGGGGCTCAGAAACCTCCAGGACATCTGTAAACGTCCCAACATATGGATCATAGGGCTGCCAGAAGGAGAAGAAGAAATCCAAGGAATTGAAAACTTATTTGAACACATAATGATGGAGAATTTCCCGAAGCTGGTGAAGAAAATAGACTTTCGGGAAGTCCAGGAAGCTCAGAGAGTCCCAAAGAGGTTGGACCCAAAGAGGAACACACCAAGACACATCATAATTACATTACCCAAG
>PVJI01030075.1:0-14584 GCA_004026765.1 Micronycteris hirsuta | reverse complement strand
AGTGCCCAGCATTTCCCTAGGCACCATGGGGGATGGGAAAAAGTGCGATGTGTCTCTGCCCCCCAGACTCCTGTGCTCTGGGGGAGGAGAGAAGGCTAGCAGTGGCCGAAGTGGAGAGAAGCCAAGGGCTGGATGCTGAGTGTGCACAGCAGGAGACTGGAGGGGAGAGAGCTCCAGGTGAGCTGGGAGTCAATCTGTCAACTCGTTCCTTACGTTTCTGTAGCAATGCACAAAATACCTTCGTAGAAAAACTCACCCTATTCTGGTATTCTGATGTTTATGTTATATCAACATTTCTGTTGTGGGATATCATCATCACCATTCTAAGATGGGACAACCGAGGCTGGGAAAACAGGTGCAGTCAGTGGACTTGAACACCAGTGTTCTCACTTTGGGTTCTCTACGCCTCTCCTTATACTGTGTCCGGGACTTAGAGGGGTGGGGTGGGTGGGTGGGAGACAAGGTTCCAGGCAAGCAGGATTTAGATTAGTGCAAAGGAAAGGGAATGAAAATTCCAGTAGGAGAAATCAATGAGCAGGTTGTATGCAGGCTGGCGCGGAGCAGAGGATGAAGAGTTTTGGATGAAGGAATAAACATACAAATGAATTCAAGAGTGCGCCGTGTCCCGGGATAGAGGAGCTGAGAGTCATTTGTCATGGCTAAATGGAAGTGCATGACCACAGTCCCGGGGCTAGAGAAAGGCTTCCCTGACACAGGGCGTGTTCTGCAGGACAGGGCGGGGGCGGGGGTGTGGCTGGGTTGTGGAGGCCTGGGCACCAGGCAGGGGTGCTGGGTCCGTGTGAGATGCCCGGGGAGAGGCACTGAGGTTGCAGTGCCCGGCAACCCACCTATAGAATGAAGGGGAGGAAGAAAACCATTCGGGTTTCCAGCCAGAATGACGAAGAGCAGGGCACCGGCGAGGCAGCTGGGCGAGCACGCTCTCTCTGGGGTTCTGCTGCCTTCCCCTTCGCCCTCTCCGAAGCCGCGACGCCGCCGTGTTCCTGTCTGTCTTCCCCTTCTGGGCTCTGACTCACTGTCCGTCTCTGTTTTGGCCTTTCTTTGTTTCCCTTCACATTTTCAGTCGTTGGGGCGCCCCGCCTGAGATTCCACTCAATGCCTTCCGTTCTGGGCCGGCTTTCCTCCCTCCGCCACTTTCTCTCCCTTTGCAGCCCCGTGCCCCCTCCCCCGGTCCTGAGTCTACTCTCTGCTTAGTGCTTCCCCGCTTTGCCTGTCGATCCCTTCCGGCCTCCCTCTCCCGCCAGGTGTCTGGCGTCCTGGATGCTATCGAGACCGGCCAGGTGGATCAGGGTGAACACGGAAGATCTCTTTCAGTTCTTCTCCAGACCCTTCCATCCCTCTGTTGGTCTTGGTCTCCCTCAGTTCTCCTTTCTCCTGGAATTCAGAGGCCAGACCAGAGCCTACCGATTAGGGAGGCAGGCCCAGGACCTGGCAGTTCCCTCGCCTCTTTTCTATTCCTTTCCATGCCTTTCCTCGTTCAAATCGAGCGAACCCGAAACTCTCCCGCCCCTGACCTAGAACGTCTTCAGCGGTCTCCTTGTCTGCCCCGCGTGCCTCTTGCCTTCCCCTCCTTCCCCCTAAACCGATAATGAGGCAAATATCTCACTGTCTCTCCGTGTCTTCATTTAATGCCCTGCGCATTTGTCTTCATGTCAGAACGCCTGTCTAGAAAACCGTCAGGGGACGTGGGCCTGGCTGGTGTCACTGTCATTCAGTCTAGCTGAGTGGGTCCTTCATAAACATTTTTTGATACCGATGTTCATGATGTCGCTGATGAACGGGCACTAAGTGAGATGAATCGCCGCGTTCCTGGAGCTGCGCCTGGCACATAATAGGTTTTCAATAATCATTAGCAGAGTCTTAATCTGAATGATAATGTTAATTCCCTTTCAAATCTCCTTTGATGGCAAATAATGGAAACTGGCTCAGAGGAGCTTATGGAAGAGGTGGCATCGAGCAGCCTGGACTCAGGGGCAGGATGTAAATTTGGGCTTCGTTAGAATCGCCGGCCAGGAGCTGGGAAGCTGTCAGGGCCTGGGACAGCCACTGCTGGGCTGCGTGGTCCCATCTCGTTCCCCGTGCAACAAAGTTTCCCTCTTTCTCGGTAGACACGGTTCCTCTGCTCCGCTGGGTGTGTGGCCGGGTGTGGCCGCCCTGCCCCTGAGTCAGCCACCTCGCAAAGCCCCAGTGCCACCCCCTGGGGTTCTGGTTCTTCAGGTGATGTTTACAGAAGAGAAATGTGATCGGCCCAGGTGAGGCTATGTGTCCTCAGGAACGTGTTCCACTAACACAGGCTCAGGAGTGGCCCCCTGCAGAGTGACAGGGGCGGTTCTGAAAACGGCGGCGTGGCAACAGGGCACACACGACCGAACGTGCCTCCGACGCGAAGGGCAGTAGAAGGAATGGAGCCCGCAGGCCTGCTAAACCCTTGCCGGGAACTTGAATCTCTCATCCGGGCACCCTGGGCTCGGGCGTTCCAGGTGGGCAGCGATTTTCACCCGGCACGCCACAGGGACATTTAAAACGTGCCGTGCCTGACTATTTAGTACGGGGCACTGGCCTCTTTTCCTTTAGATTCAGTTAAAAAAAAAGACAACAGCCAACACAACAATAGCCATCTGGTGTGAAGGAATCAAAATTGTACCTACCTTTGTCCTATTGGCAAAAAACGTAATATTTTTTGGGGTGCCATAGAATTTTAGTGATTAGTTTATGTGTGCCCTGGGATGCACAGGTTAGAAATGGCTGCAGTTGGGGATCATGCCACAAAGCCCGGTCCCCGAATCAGCCCGTCCAGTGTGGGGAAGGCAGCAGCAGCAGAACGCACCTAGCTTCTGCACCCTGCAGCGCCCTTTAGGTCCAGGTCCTCTCTGTGTGACCCCACCTCATTTCCTGCCTACCCTCAGGAAGGGAGATTCAGAAACCCTGGCTAAGCCTGAGTGGCAGCTTCTTGCCAGAAGCTGATTACAAAGGCAGAGGTCTTCCGCTCCTGGCGGAAGATAAAGAGAAGCATCTTCCCACACTGGCTGCAGCGATGGATGGGTCTGCCCTTCTGGGAGTGATTACTTTGACTCAGATAAGGAGCCCACAGGCTAGTGAACCAGCAGATTTCCTGTAATCTCTTTCCTGAGATTTGAGCGCAAACAACCTCAACCACCCCCACCCCTTGCAGTATCTACTTTGAGATCTCTCCTGAGAAGAAACGAGTGTTTGGGCCTCTTGGAGCCTCCAGGGACTCTGAGAGCGCGGGATGATGGGAAAAAACAAGGGCCACCTCCTAATGGAGGATTGTGGGTAAGAATTCAGGTCTGGGGTAGACAGACCAGCTTGCTGTCCTGGTAGACTACTCGATAGTTAATCAAGCATGATCATTTTTTAATTTACATTTTTAAAAATCACAGGAAAACAACCGTGGATCTCTTTACATCCATTTTTGGGGGGCTGGTTTGGCTTTTCTTTTGCTTTATGTTTCCAGAGAACGTCATAATCTTTTCAGTGCCTTGGGCTCTTACATTTTGGAGCCTTCACTTATTAAACATGTGACCCGGGTCAAGGAAGTCAAGTGGGAAGCTTATAGTCCAATCCCATGGGTTATTCTGAGGATAACATGGAGTAATTCCTGTGAGCCCACCTCCCAGCTCCGGGCACGTGGTAAACACTTTGTAAATTGTAGCTGTCAGTTTCATTAGAATGACTATCAGCTCTGAGAAGTGAAGGGCTTTAAAAACAGGAGCCGGGAGCTGGCAAACACCCCCGGAGAATCATCCTAGGGGCGTGGCCGGGGCGCGGCCAGTGCAGACCTGCCCCAGGCTCGGTGGGAAGCACCTGGGCCTCTGGGTGGTGTCAGGGGAGGGGCAGGAGGAGGGTTGGCCACCCTGGTTTTCCCAGCACTTCGCCACCTAGAAAAATATGCTGAAAACCAAGTGCCAGCAGTTTTTATTCCACTTGGATTGACCCTTGTTTAATGTCTCTTATCGTTTTAGAATTCAGAATGGCGGGGGGGGGAGTGTCATTCTATCCATCTCCCCGCGGTCCTCTGCCCTGGCCTGATACTTAGGAACCCCTTCCTTGGAGCTGGCGTGCCCTTCCTCAGTCTTCATCACCTGCCTCTCATTTTACACCATCAGGAAGTTCTTTCAGGTCTCCCCTAAGGAATGGGGTTCTCCCCGTTTCTTGTGATTTTGGGTGTTGGGAAACATTCCAGATTCTTTGCTATCTTGTGGTAAGAGAGTTGATTGACTCATTCATTCACGTATTCATTCATTTACCTGTTCATTCATTCAGCTATCCTTGTGCATCTATGGGGCGGAGCTCAGCGCTGGGCCCCGGACGTCTGGGCCTTTGGGAGGCAGTCTGTTCTGGCCCATCGAGTTGCCAGGGGAGGAGGTCTGGCTACAAAGGGTTAGGGTTCCACTCTTCATATTCATTCCTGCTCCTCAACCCCCCGGCTGATTCTCTAATTGGATAGTTCGCACGCAGAGTGAATTGTCTTAACGCCTGCGGTGCCTGCCTGGCTTTAGGGCAGGGGATGAAATCCCTTTGTGTGCTCGTCGGCTTTCCAGGATCATCCACACGCTCCAGCTTCCGCAATGAAACTCAGCCTGCGTTCTCTTTGGCAAACAGAATCCTGGCATTTGCATAAATGATTAAGTCTGGGCTTTTAAATTGGGCCAGGTGCCTCCCCGCTTGCTCAGTGAGCCGCTTGTCATGGGGGTGGGCATTGTGGCCCCGAGGAAGAGTGGGGGCTTTCACCCCTAAGCCTGTGGGCCACAGGCACAGGGGAGTTTGAGGATCGTTAGGTGAGGCTCCCTGGTTTTAGGGCTTGGTCCAGCTTTGCCTCTAACTGTCAATCCTTGGGCAGGTTTTTGAATTCGTTGTGACTCAGTTATCTTGTCCACAAAATGGGGCTAATGGTTCTGAACTGTCGTAAGAATGAAATGAGATGATGCAGGTAAAGCACCGAACCCGGTGTCTGAGCCAGAGAAAGCCCTTAGTAAAGGAAACAACAGTGACGCCGATCATGTTCAAGGTGAAGGTGGCCGCCTCGGGCTGTGATGGAAGGAAAGGAAAAAGGAAGAACCGCACTTACCGAGACGGACGCGGTGCTGGGGGTGCTACAGTCTTTCTCACTTAACTTTCGAACGCCCCCATGAGTTGGCGTTACGGTTCCTCCTTTCTAGAGAAGAAAAGTGCTGGAAACCCTAGTAACTTGCATAGGAGCACAGCCGGAAGTGGTGAGCAGGGTTTGCAACCATGTCTGCTGACCCTACCTCATTCCCTGTCTGCTCCGAGGGAAGGAGATTCTTAAACACGAGCAGAAGGAAAGAGGAGATAAGTTGATTTGTCTGCTTGGACCCGTACACATATCGTCTGCCTTAACCGCCCAAGTTGTTATTACCCAGCTTTGCACATAAAAGCAGGAAAGCTCAGAGGAGGGGGCTTGGCCTGGGGCAGAGCCTGCCAGGCTGGTTGGTGCCCCCTCCAGAGGGGCCCGAGTTGTCCCGCTCTGTCATGACCTGCCTCTGTGACCTTGAGCAGGTCACTTGACTCATCGACATTGCACTTTCTTTACCTGTAAAATGGAAGGAGGTAACAGCTGCCCTGCCTGCCTCTCAGAGCTGCACAGGGGCTCGCATGAGGTAATGGGACTGAGAGGGCTTTATAAACTAGAAAGCTCTGCGGAGGTGGAGGGGTTATTACCATCACTCCACAAAGCCTCTCGCGTCTGCCGTCTCCCTCCTGAGGCTGTCGCCTGGATTTAGTGCTTTTAGAGTCTGACACGTTACCTTCCGTCTCCTGGCACCGGAGGGGAAGGGCTTCTGCCTCCATAGTCCCCGTGCCTCACTGTGGGCTCCAGAGTGGACTGGATGGCAGCGGTTTGAACTGGACCCAGGGCTTGATGGAATGGGCCCGCCAAGGCTCCCTGAGTGGACTTTTGCAGTATCGGTGGCGAAGGGGCTCTGCACCTTCCCAGGGTGGGGCTCTGCTGGGACCTCGCAGAGTGCCACTGTCTCCCCAGAGACCCCGGCCCCCAGCGGGGCAGGTCCCATCACATGGGCTTCACCACCCAAGATGCTCAGACTTTCCGTTTTAAGTTGCTTCCTGATGCAGCCCTGGAGGAAATAAGCTCACACGCCGTAAAGACCCTTTTAACATCGTTCCTGCAGCCTCCTCTTCCTCTCCTCTCCTTCCTTGTTCTCATTACCCCTCGGGCTAGCCGTGCTGGTCTCCCCTCAGCGCGGCCGCAGCCAGGAGTCTGCGGCTAACCTGCCCTGTGTCCCTTTGAGAGTCGATCCGACGTCAGAGCTGTAAGAGATCGTGACCGTGACCTCGTTGAAGATTGTCATTTTACAGATGAGGAAACTGAGACTGGGGAAGAGAGCATTCATTCATGCATGCTCACTCGCTTTGTTAGCCACCTTCATTTTTGCAGGAGGGTCTCAGTGGCCTGTGGTGGGGAGGGGTCGAGGGAGGTGGTGGCAGAAGGGTTTTAGCCTCTTCTCATCTGCCAGGCGAGATCTGATGCCTCAGCCAAGTATCAAGAAGAAGTGGCCTGAAAGTGAGGGGTGTGTGTGGGGGAGGGGGGTTGGGGAGGTGGGGGGAGAGAAAACACACTGAGTGCAGGCCATGTTCCAACGTGGCCAGTGGGAGAAACGTAAGACGCGGCCGCACGCATCCCTTTCTGGAATATGCTATGCATGAGGCCTGGATAAAATGGTCTTGGGACCTTGCCTTTCCCCGGAACTGTTTCGTGCCTGTCTGTTGCATCTGTTTCTAAGCTGAAGAGAGTTTCCGAGGTGCCTAGCAGCTTCTGGGCGCTCAGGAAATGTTACAGAGCCATCATCATCAGTTGCAGCCTAAAAGAGTAAACTGCATGAAATTTCATTTTTCTATCTGCTACCATGATCAAAAAGACAAAGCAAACATGGTTATCTCCTCCCTGCCCGGAGACAACCTCTTCATCTCGGCTCCATCGCCCTGGCTCCATCGCTCTGGTTCCGTCGCCCTGGCTCCATCGCCCTGGCTCCGTCGCCCACATCTCCACGAGCTGCGTTGTTGCCTCTCTCCTAGCAGATATGAGACAAACCTGGCGAGAGGAGCGAAGAGCTGCTGTTCGAACTTACGTGCAGACTCCGCAGTGGAATGAATCACAGCATCAAGTCTTCTTCCTCTCTGCCCCCGGGTTGGAGGCTCTTTCCCCAGTCCAGCGTAGGGAAGACAGGAAAAAAGTTCACTTCCATGTTATGAAAAGAGGCTCAGGTCCTGCCATGGCCTCTGTGACTGCAGGCACTGGGAGGTCAATGGGGCAAGGACGGGGACGACTGTGGAGGGACACGGTCCATGAGCAGGCCAGACCCAGGCAGGGGGCATCTGGAAACCTTCCAGTTCGTTCCATTATTTATAGGCAAGGCTGAGAGCTTGGTGGTGACTGCTGGCGGCAGGTCTCGCCTCTCCTCTGCTGTCCCCATCAGTTCAGGGCTGGCTTCAAACTTGCCTACTCTACCTAGCTAAAAAAAAAAAAAGCCCTTCAGTTAAGGAGGACAGTCTAAGGTTAGAGGATCTGTACCCAGGACGTGCCCTACCTTGGGCTTCCTTTATCTCTGACCCCCAACCCCCAGTCCCAACCTCAGCAAATGACTCCACCCCCCCCTACTGTCCCTCCCAGGGCGGAACCTTGGCAAACCTCCTCTATACTTCTTACATCGCCAGGGATATTTTAGTTCTTGTTATAGATGGCATCTGGGGGTTGGCCTGACGGGTGCACCCTCGATTCTGTTCAGACTCCAGGCTCTGCCCCTTGCTGCCTCTGCTTGGGAAGCCTCATGCCTGCCTGCCAGGCCCTGACTCCC
The DNA here is from genome assembly GCA_004026765.1 of Micronycteris hirsuta. NCBI lineage: Eukaryota > Metazoa > Chordata > Mammalia > Chiroptera > Phyllostomidae > Micronycteris > Micronycteris hirsuta. The sequence goes on along the minus strand of PVJI01030075.1, from coordinate 6,716 downwards.
GCTTTCTCTCCTGAGACCAGTGCTGACCTGCTTCTAGCCCATTTGTCCCCGCACGCCTCTTCCCACGCCCATCTGGCTCTTCTTTCACCCACTTGGCACTGGCCTCCCAAGGCCCCAGGGCGGTTCGAACCTTCGTTCTGCTATTCAGGTGGCTCTTTTTCCTGCCACGAAGGACCCTGCTTATCCAGAGCACCTCTTCAGCAGGTCGGCCACAGGGAGTCCCTGGGCCGCTGGCTTCCCAAGGGTCGGTGCTCTGCTGCCCCCTGGGGGTGCACGTCCTGCAGGCCAATCCCGGAGACGGTTCCCCAAAGTGTACGAACCCAAGAAAAGCTTCTTGTCTCACACCCCCCTTTTCCTCTCCACATCTGCCTTCCTCTCCAGCCCCCTCGAAGCCCGCAGATGGTTTTGCACGCACACAAGCCCCCCTGCGGAGGCCAGGTGAGAACATCCTGGCCGTCCTTCTAGCTCAGGGCTGGGAACCTGTGGAGTGAGGGCTGGCACCTTCCAAGCTGCTGGATCCTTCCATCCAAGGAGAAAGCAATCGCTGTAGATTTGCTCCAACCTGGGCTCCGCTAGAACAAACACACGTGTGCCCACAACACCCGTGTGCCAAAAACTCGGCAACCAACCAGACCTGGCTAATTAAAACGTCTAATTCATTTAAATGAATTCAACAATTAATTTAGCCAGACAGTAATTGCGTGATTTGAATACTGTTCTTTTTCATTCCCGTCGAACTGGCTGGGAGGCTCTTTTCCCGGGTGGGGCCCAAACCCTGCGATCTTTCAAATGGGTTTTGCTGCTCCGCTTCCCTACGCAGTCCCAACCTCAGCAAAGGGACTTCCCAACTACAGTCCCCTCCCTCTTCACCTGTCACTGAGGAGGTTGGTCCCCGATTTCAGGAAACATCAGCTGCTGGATTATTCCTGGCTTAAGCCCTGTGGATGGAGGACACCTGAGTTGGATTTATTCCCTCCCCGGCACGCTGCCTATCTGCAGGTCCCTCTCCCTGAATTTCTGCCCAGGATGTGGATTTGCGGCTGTGATTGTTCCCCATGCCTGCTCCTTCCAAAGACTGCCTTATGAGCCCAGTTGCCATCAGGAGCAGACAGAGAGGAAGATAAAGAAATAGAGGGAAAGAATCAAAGGGGCAGAAAGGGTCAGGGGTTGAGACGCAGGGAAAGAGAGAAGGAAGCCTTTTGCCCATGTGATGTGAGTGTATTTCAGTCTCTAACATCAGGGACCTTCTGCCACCACCAGCGCAGATCCTGGATCAAAGGGCTCCCGCCGGCCCCTCTGCCTGGCTCCATATGAGGCCCTGCGGTGGAGGCTGGAAAGAGATAAAACATAAGACCCAGTGATGGGGGCCCCGAGGGGGGTTTGTGAAGCTGTAGCCATGGCTCCAGGATGCCCGCGTGGGATAGCACTGGGGGCTGTCGCTGGGCGGAAAGAGGGTCAGGGGCACCTGAAATGGGGTTTGAGATTCAGGGGCAGATCCGGGTTTGGGGGCCTGAAGCCTACTGATTGGGAGGGAGCCTATTTACGAAAAAGAAAACAAACTTGTGAATATAGAATTGGGTATAAAGTTAAGTATTTATTTCAAGTAAGAAAACAGATCACAATAAATTGTGCATTATAAAAGCCGACAACACCACAAACACTGCAAAATACAGAAAAACAATGGAATGAAAACAGGAATTAGCCGAGGGGCGCCCCTCCACGGTGCGGTCTCCCTGCATCGTGTGGCTGCGTGGTCTGAGGCTTCTTCGTATGACGACAGCGTTGAAATGTCATTTTCTGAAGAGAGAATAGATAATTCTGTCTTCTGGCACAGATGATCAAAACTGTTTCTTATTATTGATAGTTGGGATGCATAAACCACGGGACTCCACACACAGACGTACCTGTGTTTGTGGCCATGCCGCAAATGTGTGCTCTGAAAGTTTGGAATTGTGTGAATTCAGTGTGAGAAGCCATGGCATGTTGACCTTTGGCCCTCGCTTTCACATCACGGTGGCCGGTGATTTGCTCTGCACATGGGAAGTGCACACCCAGAGCCATTTCTGAGCACGAAGTCAGTGCAAAACTGCACACTAACGCAGGTGGCAGCTTCCCCAGTTCCCTGAACTGGGCTCCTGAGTGCCCGTGGCCACACTGGCACCTCTGACCTGAAGGGCAAGCGCGACGGAGGGAGGCTGGGATGGAAAGAGGTAGCTGCTTTAACTGATTTTGCTTCAACTATGTTATTTTGGAAAGTTTTACAAAAATATCAGATCACGTGGACTCATCACTGGGGCCTCTCCCAGAACCTCAAAGGGGTCCGAGGGGGAGGGGTCTTGGTGCAGAAGGCTGCATGGGAATCAGAATAAACCCATCTCTGCTTCGATGGCCTGGGATGGGGACGGAAATGGCAGGAGCGACAAGTCCCTCCTGCTCAGCCCTCAGAGCTGGAGAGAGTATCACCCAGGAAACTGTGGAGTTGGTCATTCTGGGTTCAAGTTCTGGCTGTGTAATTTAGGGGTTCTGTGACCTTAGGCAAAGCACCGAGCCCCCGGCTTTCTCATCTGTGAAGTGGGGCTAACAGCAGAATTGGTATTATGGGCAGGTAAAGTATGAAGCACATAACAGACAATCAGTAAACACTGGCTGCTTCTAACTTTTTCTGAGGAGGAGAGAGGTCTTCCTGCTTCTGGGTGGCAGAGTGAGGGTGGAGTGGAGATTGTGGTGAAGTAGGGGACGTTGGATCTGGGCCCTAAAGTTCCAGTATCTGAACATTTAAAGTGGGGGTGCACATCCTGGTACAGGTGCCAGGAGGAAAGGATATAGGTTTCACAAGGCAGTTTGGGGCGGAAGAGGACATGAATACTAGACTGTATTTCTCATGCTTCAACACGATCAGATCTACGATTTTGAAACACGAGGTTTGTGGCATGGGAGAGGGTGGCTGAGGAGAGAGAATATGTCACAGACCTGCAAGAGGCTATTGAAACAGCCCAGGCAGGAGGTGACAGGACTGGATCAGGCGGCGTCAGGGGTTTGCAGACACATGTGCACATGGACCCACAATCTAAAACAACAGGTTCCATACTGATGGCATGTTGCCCCGTTTCTCTTTAAATTGTTTGTCCTGCTCATGGCTGGGACTTGACAAATAGGACACCAGCGTGGCAGGGCTGTCACTGGTGCCAGGATGAAGCCGTGCCCTCTCAGGCGTGCACTGGCTCTTTGCATGACCGCGTCACACTGCCTGGGCCTGGAGGGTCCCTCCCAGCGCTGGCGGCAGCTGGCTGACTTGTCTGTGCATCTGAGAAGGCTCTTTCTGGGGCTGATGGGCAGGGCAATTTATTTTATGCTGAAATGACAATGGGACAACAATGCCTCTTGCAGGAGACGATTTGGGTTTTGTAGTTGCTATCGGGGGGCCAGAGGGAGAGCCCCCCCTCAGTATCTGCTAGAGGAGCAGGGATGGCAGCAACAGGCCTTTGAAGAAGAAGCCCGGCCCTGGCTGGGTTGCTCACTGGTTAGAGCATCATCCTGTGCACCAAAAGATTGCAGGTTCTAACCTTCCGGCACCCCCCACCCCTCCCCCACTGCTGGGTGTGTACAGGAGGCAACCTACTGATGTTTCTCTCTCCCTCTCCGCCTCTCTAAAATCAATAAACATAACTTTGGGTGAAGATTAACAAAACAGTTTAAAAAGTAATAAAAAAGAGGGTTCGAGACCCCCTCTCAGGAACCTGAGATGAAGCGATTAGGGACCCCAAGCATGAGCCAGCCTGGATGTGGCATTTTGCCCAATGGTTTCTACCTCATTTGGATCTAGCTCTATTCTAGAAGCTTCTGCCCATTGATTCAGGACACTGTTGCAAAGCCAGTGAATCATTCATGGTAATTCTTACATGTCCCTTTTCAAGATACAGAAAATGGAGGCAGAGTGCCTCAGACCAGGCGAGGTGGAACTTGGAGTCCCCTGTCATAGGCTGCCCTTCCCATGAGAAGCCCCGCCCCCTCACTTGCCTGTCTTTGTCGCTTACCCCAGCTGCACAGTGACTAATACAGTTTTTGGCACATCAGTCAGAACAAATTTGTTGACTGACTGACTGTATTCTGAGATGAATAATAATTTGAACCAGGTAATTAATCCTATTAGTTTACTGGGAGAATGAGGAGAGAAGACTGGTGTTGGTCTTCATTATAGTATTCACTTATCCACCCCACAGACGCTCACCGGTGCTTCCTGTGTCCTAGGCGCCGTGCTCTGTGCTGGAGTAGAACCGCAGCAGGCCTCGGGAGCTGCCGTCTTACACAGGGGTGCCCTCCTTTGGGCGTCTCCGGGCCACACACTAAATACACACCTTGTGACACGTCATCACAGAGAAACTCAATGTTTGAAGTGAATTTATGATGTGTTGGGCCACATTCATTGCCTTCCCAGGGGCCACAGGTTGGACACCCCTGCCGGGGAGGTCCCTGGTGCTGTGGGAGCCCTTCCAGGGCCGCGTCACCTGGACAAGGCGTGCAGGGGCGGCGACATCTCACTGAGCCCAGAGGGAAGGGTGGGAGGCAGCCTGCAGGAGAGGGGTGGGGAGGTGCAGGTGAGACCCATCCACGGGCCAAGGCACCGAAGAGCTCCTGGTTGAGGGAGAGTCTGGCGGAGAGACAAAGGTGATGGCAGTAAGTGCGCGTACTGAGGCCGGGGGGGGGGGGGGCGGGCAGGGGGGAGGGTGATGCTAAGGGGGGCTTTTCCCAGTTCTATGTCTTTAGAGGCAAACTACTGAGTTGACTCCAGGCAGCTCAAGGTGAAGACCACCTTGTGTGTTCACGGAATCAAGGAAACCCGAACAACCAGGGCAGTTCCGGGGTCTTCACATAGGTCATCCTGGATCTCATCTTCAGGACAGTGAATGTCATGGGCTCCAACAGCCAGGTCTCTGTGTCTCAAATCTTCAACTTCCTGGGAGGAAGAATCTGATTGGCCCAGGTTAGACCAGGCATCTCCACCCTTTGACCAATCAGGCATGGGCAGGAAACAGAGGTATGGATAGATGTGGCCAATGAGAGATCCCTGTGAAATCTACCAATAGCCTTATGCGTTGTTTTCATTATTTTGTGTTTTTGTCGAGTGTGAACGGGAAGAGCACTTCACTAAGAGCAGGCAGGGCAGGGCAGGAAGTTACAAAGTTTTCCCAGTGTCTCCACTGAGTCTTCGTAGGCTGGGAAGAGTCTGCGTTTCTTTGCAAGGCCCATTTTCCCCCCCATGCCAGCCCTCCTACCCCATGAATGGAACTCTCACAGCCAGCTCTAGCGCTGCCAGATTCTGGTTTGTCCTCCAGTGTCTCTGACAAACTCTGGAGATGTCTGAGTCCTGGGAATTTTCCAAGGCTGCGACTGGAGGGCCGGAAGGGAGGGAGGAATGTATGTAGAGGTGTGGGGAGCAGTGCCGAGACTCTCTAGACATCTGGGGGGTAAGGAGAAATGGGCTGCTTTCCTAAGTCTAATTTAGGGTTATCCAAGTGAATAATTCCTCAGGCAGCCAGGAGGAGCGGTAAGCCCTGGAGACCAGGGCTGCTCAGAATTGCAGCTGCAGTTCTGACAGCTTCAAATTGGAATCAAACTCAGCCTTGGAGCCTGTGGGGTCCTTCACTGCTTCACTGGGCCCTCCTGGCCTCAGGCAGAATTCCCAGAGGCTGGGGACACTGCTGTGCCCTGTCTTTGCTGATAAATGAAAGGGGCAGATGAGTCTTCAGCCACTCCCCGCTCTTCACTTGCTTACCAGGCCCGGGTTTGATATCCCCTGGCCTGGGGAGTGAGAAGGCGTTTGACTGTGAATGAACATCTCTGCCCACTCTCCTTGGGCAGGGCACCCTTTGGCCCTTTCCTCAGGCCCCTGGGTGAGCTTGGCTGATTGGGTGGGCAATTGCTCGCAGGCTCTTAGAATTCTAGACTCAGACAATCAAGTCTAGAAAGCTCTTCAGATATCTTTCTTTATCCGAGTGCATCCTTTAATTTTATAGAAAAAGAAATTATGGCGGGGGTGGGATGGGGTGGGGATGAGACTTGCCCAAGGTCAATCAGCTAGCTGGTGACAGAAGTGGCACCAGAACCAATGCTTCTTCGAGCCCAGTCAAGCTGTCACCTACCTTGCCTCTCCCACCTCTGCTTTCTGTGGGAGGACTGACTGTGCAGGGACGGCTTTCCCTCTTGCCGTCACCTTCCTTGAGAGTCGAAGGTGCATTCGAGGCAGATCCAGGAGTGAGGAAACTCTTGAAACGCCCTCCCTCCTGCCCATGAGGCATTTCTCCTTGGACGAAAAGCTGTCGGGTCCAAGAGTCAGGCCCAGGCTTTGCTAAGGAAGAGGAGTCACCAAATTCTAAGGGTGCACTTAGTAGCTTTAGTTCCACTTTAACGGTCTCCTAATCCCAGGTCCCAACTGGTCGTGGGGACAAGGGTCCTGTTAGCAGAAGATCCCTCATCATGTCTGAACTACAGAAGAAGGCAAGAGGAACTGAACTGATGGGGTTAGACCATTGGACTGCTTGGGAACTTGTACCTGGGCAATTTTGTAAGGACAGGGTGGTGACAGCCGTGGTGCACGCTCCTGTTGACCTCCCTGTCATCAGGGATGATGTGACCCGCTCGAGGCCAGCCCCTGGCCTGCCTCTGGGAACCACAGGTCCTTCAGATGAGAGAGGATCTGAGCCGATCGACTCCCTCTT
>PVJI01030074.1:0-14583 GCA_004026765.1 Micronycteris hirsuta | reverse complement strand
ATTGTATTCTTCATTTCCTCTTGGCCCTTGTGAATAGTTTCTGTTTCCTTTTTCATGTTGACATAGTTTTCAGTGAGTTCATTATAGTTTCCCTGTAGTTCTGGTAGTTTTCTGTGAGTTCATCAAGCTTCTCGATTTTCTTGAGCTGCCTGATAACATATGCTTTGAACTCAATATCTGATAGTTGGCTTGCCTCTGTTTCATTTATCATTCTTTCTGGGGCTTCCTCCTTTCCTTTCATTTGGGGATTGTTTCTTTGTCTTCCCATTGTTTGTGGGATTCTTCTTGCTAGCCTCTGGTTCTTAAATTGATCTGTCAAGTTCTCCGGAGCAGTGAAGTTAATTTTGTGTCACTGTCTCTGTTTTTTGGGCTGACTCTTGTCTGGATCCCACTCTATTCTCTTCACAATTCCAGGTTTTAATGTCTCACCTGTGGATAAAGAAGAGAGGGGAAGGGAGAAAAAGAAGGAAAAGAAAGCAAAAGTTAAGGAAAAAGAAAGATAAAGAAAAAATAATACTCAAATAACATGAAATAAAATATCATAAAAAATATGAGATAAAAAGGAGAGAAAACTAGGAATACCATATGAAGGGAAGGTAGAAGGAGTTAAAAAAATATAGGACAGTTAGGAAGAAGGGTGGGGAAAAACAAAGAAATAAAGAGAAAACAAAAGAAAGAAGAAAAAAAAGGACTTCTGTTGGCTGGCTTCAACAGTGTCTGGTCAGAGCTGTGACAGGCTGGGAAGATATCAGAATTTCCCTGCTTTCTTCCTGGGCTGCGGTCTTAGCTGCAGTCCTGCCTCCAGCCAAGTTGCTAGGAGTTCGCAGCACCTCCTCTAGGCTGCCTGATCCCCACCCTAAGTCAGAGTTTGTCAGGTCTGTGTCTCCGTTCAGTGGGGTTTGATGTTTTTCTCCCACGGAGGGAGTCTGCACCGCAGGTCTCCAATCACAGTGCCTGGGTTGAGCTATTTTCTGTTGTTTTTTTCCTTGTAGCATTATTATTTACTGGTTGAATTTTTATGCTTTTAAATTTGTTCCTCCTGTTTCATTATCTGTTTAAAGCATTTGATAAGAAAAAGAATTCTGAGATGTTCGAAATTAAATTACAGTAGCCAGAGAGTGAGAGAAAAGAGACAGACCAGTTGCCCTATTAATAGCTGTGGATCAGCTAACAAAATACTGCTCATGTTCATAAGGTCTGTTGGAATTTTGGATTAATTTACAAGTGGCTATTGCTGTGACATCCAAAAGAGAGAATAGCGAAGGCAACACTACACCCCAGGAGCCTCTGCTTCTTATTTACACATGAACTTTTCACACTTGCCCACAACCTATTCAGGGGAGCAAACACTTCTTTCTTGGACTCTGCATTTATCCCAGAACTGCCCTACTTTAGCTTTCCCATCCCCTTTTGTCTGTAGCTATTATAGTTTTTTTTTTTTTCATAAAGCATACATTTTTCTCCCTTGCTACTTGATTTATGAAAATGGTGAACAAACTCTAGGACAGTGGACATGCTGTCATTCCACCTAGCCCTACTGCAGGTGGTTCAGACTTTATGCCCAAGGACCTGGTCTTTCTCACTAGCAATGGCCTAGTAAACCATTTCTTTTAAAAAAGACTTTTAGCAAGGGGACTTTTATAAACACGTTTATACTTTGAATTTCATTGTCTGCTTATCTTCAGCATTAGTTGTTTATTATTTGTAACATTGATTTTATTTTTATTATCTCTAGCCATGCTCCCGAATTATTCTAGGGAATTTTTTTTTTTTTTAAGATTTTATTTTTTTTATTTATATTTTAGAGAGAGGGGAAGGGAGGGAGACAGAGAGGGAGAGAAACAACAATGTATGGCTGCCTCTCACATGGCCCTCACGGGAACCTGGCCTGCAACCTAGTAATGTGCCCTGACTGGGAATCGAACTGGGACCCTGTGGTTCCCAGCCCGCGCTCAATTCACTGAGCTACACCAGCCAGGGCTATTCTAGGGAATTTTTAAAACAAACAGTCTTTTGTTTCTGAGTAAACTCTATTTAGTCTTTGGGATATGTTTATATGTTTTATGATTTTGTTTCTTCACTTTTGGTAGTTGCATACATATTTTCTGGTAGTTAACTGCTTTACTCTGTTGTATTTAAAGTTTTAATTTCATTTTGATATTTTTAAATAAGCTTATAGTGTTAACACACCAGGTTTAGATTATAAAACTTTGTCTCAGACGTTTTTTAGTAGGTGGTGTGTAGAGAGAGACCTTTGGTGGTATTCTACCATCTGCCCTAAAATTCTCAGAACTTTTTAAGTTTAATTTTGGGCTTTATTTCAGTAAAAGGTTGGAATACAGTAGTCTTATATACCTTAAGGTTTGTGCTTGCTACCCAGTAATTTAGTGAGGGTCAGATGAGAACTGCTTGTGGTAGAGCTTTCATTCCTGGTGTTATGGAACAGAAAAAGTTCATTTACCTGGCATTAGCAAAGCCAAACACTAAACACTGAGAATTGTAGTAGACCAAGATTGGCTATTTTATTATGAATGGTGCCGCTCAGAAGGACTGGAAGCTAAACTTAAAAACCCAATCTCCTCAATGACGAATATGTTATGGATTATGTAGGGCAAAATCACAAGACTCCATGGGTTAGGAGTTCAGGGTTGTGCTGGGAGCTGATTGATTGGAGGTGAGGTAAAGGTAGTAAATTGTTTCTTCAGGTATTGAGGACAGCTTTGAGGTCTGTTTCGGTATCCCTCTGTTTGGCCTCATGGGAAAGTAGCTGGGAAGTTGTTTCATTTTAGGGCTCAGGAATAGAAACGTAATTTAGGTCTAGATGTTAGCTTTAGCCTGTTAGAGATCCAGACCTTGTGACCATTAGTCAGTTCTTGGCTATTGTCTTCTACTTCCTCAGGGTTTGCTGATTATGGGCGGGGTGCAGGAAGGCTAGGTCTCTGAGTGGTGTGGAGAGAGAGTGAGAGATACGATTTCTGGAGCAAGGATTTAGAGCTAGACTTAATAAGATCATAAGGACCTTTAGTTTCACTGCCTTCAGTGAAAGGAATAAAGGCTTTGAGGTAATACTGTTGGTGTGATAGTATGTTTTGTGCCCTTATTGGAATATGTAGCTGTGTCTTCAGTGACCTGCTACCTACCTATCCTGCATTGGATTTTTTTTTTAAGATTTATTTTTATTTTTATTTTTAGAGAGAGGGGAAGGGAGGGAGAGAAACAGCAATGTATGGTTGCCTCTCACATGGCCCTCATGGGGGACCTGGTCCGCAACCCAGGCATGTGCCCTGACTGGGAATCGAACCGGGACCGCTTGGTTCCCAGCCCGCGCTCAATCCACTGAGCTACACCAGCCAGGCTGCATTGGATTTTTGATTCAAACATTGAAATTTCTCATCAGTAACTTATGAAATTTAAGTTTTCCTCTGTCTCAAAACAGCTTTTATCAGTAATTCTTAACAGTTTGTGAACGAGAAGGAGCCACATGCTAAACCAGACAAGTTCAGGGGAAGCCTGTGTGGCAGCCTTACAAACTCAGAGACCAAAGTTACTACTTAGGATGGTCTGAAATGAAAACTTTCTCACTAAAAGGAGTTCATGGCAAGTAGTCATGTCCAAAGCTAGAATCTTTTCTGACAAAGGTCAGTCTTCACCTTAACTGAGCCTCTCTGTTGTCTTTTTGCATCTAGCATACCTGATAACATATCTTTGGAATATCAAAGTAATTTCCCTTTTTCCAGACCCCTCCAAGCACAGTCACCTCAACCAGAGGAGAGACCACAAATCCCCTTCTTGTTGTTGTCATGTTAATTTTGACCATTAACTACCCTATATCCACAAATGTAAATGAAGTTACCTGTCTGTTCATTTTACTTTTTATCCAGTTCCAGATATTTCCCCATTTTGATTTTTCCTGCTTCCCTACTCTATCACCAGTAACTCCCTTATGCCTCCTCCTTTGAATCTTATGTATAGAATAAGTGGTAAAACTGCCATTTTCTGGTGTATTTTCTCAATCCTTAGAGAGTTTTGCCCTCTGGCAATTATCGTCATTTGGCTCAAATAATATGTAATGTTTCTTACGTTGACATTTATTTGGTGTAGTTGGCAGCGTTCCAAAGAAGCCCACCCAGGGACCTTGCAGACTTGGATTTGTGTGTGCTAGGTATCAGCAGGAGCCCATTGTGCCCCACCAGCTCCTTGTTTTGCATCAGGTGAACTTGGTTGATTTTCACTTGGAATTCCAGACCTCCCTGTTTTAAGGTAAGAGGCCTTGATTTTATTTGAGCTGTGCTTTTAAAAATCCTCAATGTTAAGGATTGAGAGAGAATCTAGGCTAAGGCAGGACAGGAGGAAAACTGGGTAGCTGGTGTTTAAGTTTGGCTTTTCAATTGGAATTGCTTTCTGAGAGTCTAAACAAAAACCTTTTGTTGGATAAATAAGAACCTGAACTCATTCTGCTCCAAAGGGGCACTTCCTCCATCCAACTCAAATCCTGGGTATTCTTAGGATTAGACTAAGAATCTTCGTGGAGCTGTCACGAGGTATCTCCCAGGATGTGCAGGAGCCCCATCAGGGGTTCTGACTTGATTGTAATTATTTAACTTGTCCGGGACATGCACATAGAATTTGGATACTTAGCATTCTGAATACTCACGGCCATATTAGACTGCTGGGAAACTGAGAAACTAAGTCATGTAAGAGGGTTTGAGATGACTCGGGAGGTGATATCCCCTTGGAGCTGAACCCACAGGCAGCATCCTCTCAACCGAGACTACAGATTCCAAAATAAAACTAAAATTAACATGGGAAATCTGCCTCCAAGGCTGGAAACCCTCAGACCCCAGCCTACATTAATACTTCTGCAGATACACAATAAGTAGGAAGACTTTACTTACAAGTGCTTTACAAAAGGGGGAAGATTTAACTAGAGACATCAATTTAAAATGGCCAAAATGAAGTTTTCTTTTGGTGCCTAAATTAATTTTGCATGCAAAACTAGAAAATGCTGGCTCTAAAGTTAAACTGAATGGGAAGCATATCTTAATTGGAAATTAGAAGCTTCTAGGAGGAGCACAGATAAATTCTTTAAAAAAAAAAAACAAGTAATAAGAAATTTTAGAGACTGTCTCTGAACTAAAGCAGGCTTCTGAAGCTAATCTGTGCCAACTCCTTATTCCTCCCGTTCTACAACTCCTTCACTGTGTTGCTTTATGAGCTTCTTTGTCCGAACTTGCCCTCTACCTCCCTTCTATCTTCTGTATATCTTCTCCATTACCATTCCCTACTGGCCTAAGAGAAAATGAGAATAAGAATTTAGACAAAGATAATCCAGGAATTCTGGCAGCTCCCCTTGGAGAAAAGCTGGTCTCAGGCAGAGGGCAATAGGCCATTGTATATGTTCCCTGGACTTGAGCAGAATTAAGGTTAACTACCTAAAGATTTTCCCGATTTTTCTTCAGGACCCTAATGGGGTCACAAAGAAATTTAATTGAACTGTTAGAACATGTAATCCTGGCTGTTCTGACCTTTTCCAGTTAATATACCTACTGTTTCTGGGAGCAAAAGCAACAGAATTACCAAATAAGGTTTGCAGGAAAACTCCTATAGAGGAGTCTGTTCACTTTAAGGAACAGACTATAGGAAACTGAAATAGGATTTAGAAAGAGAAAAGAGGTATCTCACTGTGGTTTACAGAAGCAAGTATAGGGCTGCTCCAGGGATGATGAGAAAGCATTTCCCCTTCTTACTAATAGTTTAGGAGAAATTAAAATTAGCATAAAAAAGGGGAAATTTTCTAAGGCCCTTGAACTACTAAGACTACTTTATCTGCTCTTAACACACCTAAGTTGGAGTAAACCTTCTGTGCAAATTGTAGGGATAGCTAATCAACCAACGTCTGTTTATAAGTCAGAACCTGTACCTTCCAACTAGGGAATATTGTGGGGATGGATATCTATCTATCTATCTATCTATCTATCTATCTATCCCCCCAAAAAAACAATTTATTTACAGAAAATTGTGTATTTATTCTTACGTGTTTAAACTTCAGTCACCTTCAAAGTACTCTCCATTTGATGTCATACACCTACCTTGATGTTTTCTCCACTGCTCAAAACGTTTTTATAAATTTTGGATATTAACCCCTTATGAGATGTATTGGTGAATATGTTCTCCCATTCTATGGGTTGTCTTTTTATTGTGTCAGTGATTTCCTTTGCCATGCAAAAACTTTTTAGTTTGATGTCCCATTTGTTTATTTTTTATTTTGTTACCTTTGCCTGGGGAAATATATCTGATAATATATTGCTACCGGCAATGTCCAAGATTTTGCTGCTTATGTTTTCTTCTAGGGCTTTTATAGTTTCTGGTGTAACATTTAAGTCTTTGATCCATTTTGAATTTATTCTTGTCTGTGGTGTAAGAAGATGGTCTAGTTTCATTTTTATGCACGTATCTGTCCAATTTTCCAAGCACTGTTTATCGACGAAACTATCTTAGCTCATTGTATGTGCTTGCTTCCTCTGTTTGCTTCCAAATATTAACTGACTATAAAGGTGTGGGTTTATTTCTCGGCTCTGTATTCTGTTGCATTGATCTATGTGTCTGTTTGCCGGTACCATGCTGTTTTGATTACTGTGACTTTATAGTATAGTTTGATATTAAGTCGTGTGATTCCTCCAACTTTGTTCTTATTTTTCAGAATCACTTTTGCTATATGGGGCCTCTTTGGTTCCATATAAATCTTTGAAATATTTGTCCTAGTTCTGTGAAATATGTCCTTGGAATCTTGATAGGAATTACATTGAATCTATACATAGCTTTGGGCAGTATGGACTTTTTTTTTTTTTATTGTTGCTCGAGTACAATTGTCTCCATTTTCCTGACACCACTTTCGGGTGCCCCACCCACCCTCACCTCTTACCCTCACTCTTTGCCCCTTTAGTTTTGTCCATGTGCCCTTTGTTCCTTGACAACTCTTCTTCTTTTTTCCCTGTTATTCCCTCCCCCTCCCATGTGGTTACTGTCAGTTCTTTATTTCAGTATCTCTGGTTATATTTTGCTTGCTTGTTTGTTTTGTTGATTAGGATTCACTTATAGGTAAGATCATATGGTAGTTGTCTTTCACAGACTGGCTTACTTCACTTAGCCTAATGTTCTCCAGTTCCATCCATGCTGTTGCAAAATGTAGGAGCTCCTTTCTCTCTGCTGGGTAGTATTCCATTGTGTAAATGTACCATAGTTTTATAATCCACTCATTTACTGATGGCCACTTAGGTTGCTTCCAGCACTTGGCTATAGTAAATTCTGCTGCTATGAACATTGGGGTGCATAAGTCTTATAGATTGGTGTTTCAGAATTCTTAGGGTATATCTGACCAGCAGAATTGCTGGGTTAAAAGACAGTTCCATTTTTAGTTTTCTGAGGTCATGCCATACTGTTTTCCACAGTGGCTGAACCCTTGTGCATTCCCACCACCAGTGTACTAGAGTTCCCTTTCCTCTACAACCTCACCACCACTTATTGTTTATTGATTTGTTTATGACAGCCATTCTCACCGGTGTGAAAAGGTTCATTGTGATTTTAATTTGCATCTCTCTGATGGCTAGTGATGCTGAGCATCCTTTCATATGTCTGTGGGCCCTCTATATGTCCTCCTTGGAGAAGTGTCTGTTCAGGTCCTTTGCATTTTTTTAATTGGATGGTTTGCCTTCCTGGAGTGGAGTCATGTGGGTTCTTTATATATTTTGGAGATCAAACCCTTGTCTGAGGTATCATTGGCAATTATATTTTCCCATATGGTTGGTTCTCTTTTCATTTTGCTGATGTTTTATTTAGCCATGCAGAAGCTTTTTAATTTCATGAAGTCCCATTTGTTTATTCTTTCCTTTGTGTGTCTTGCTCTAGGGGACATACCAGTGAAAATATCACTCCATGGAATATCTGAGATTTTCCTTCCTGTGTTCTCTTCTAGGACTTTTATGGTATCATGACTTATATTTAAGTCTTTTATCCACCCTGAATTTGTTTTTGTGTTTGATGTAAGTTGGTGGTTGAGTTTAATTTTTTTTTTTGTATGTAGCTGTCCTGATCTCCCAACACCATTTGTTGAAGAGGCTTTTTTTACTCCACTTTATGCGTCTTCCCCCTTTGTCAAATATTCATTGACCATAGAGACATGGGTTTATTTCTGGGCTATCTATTCTGTTCCATCGATCTATGTGTCTGTTTTTATGCTGGTGTCAGACTGTTTTGATTACCATGGCCTTGTAATATGGTTTGCTAACTGATATAGTGATCCTTGCTATTTGGTTCTTCTTCTGAATTTGCTGAGGCTATTCAGGGTCATTTATGGTTCAAGATAAACTTTTGAAATGTTTTTTCTATATCTGTGAAATATGTCATTGATATTTTAATAGGAATTGCATTAAATCTATAAATTGCTTTGAGTAATATGGACATTTTGATGATGTTAATTCTTCCAATCCATGAACATGGTAGATGCTTCCATTTATTTGTGTCTTCTTTAATTTCTTTCTTCAGTGTTGTGTAGTTTTCTGAGTACAGGTCTTTTACCTCCTTCATTAGATTCACTCCTAGGTACTTTATTTTTCTTGTTGTTCTAGCAAATGGGAAATTTTCCTGACTTCTGTTTCTCATATTTCATCACTGGTGTAAAAAAATGCCTTTGATTTCTGCATGTTGACTTTGTATCCTGCTGCTTTGCCAAGTTCACTTATTAGGTTGAGTAAATTTTTTTGTGGCATTTATAGGCTTTTCCATGTACACTCTCATGTCATCTGCAAATAGTGACACTTCTGCTTCCTTTCCAATTTGGATGCCTTTTATTTCTTTTTCTTGTCTGATTGCTGTGGCCAGGACTTCTAATACTATGTTGAATAGGAGTGGTGAAAGTAGAAATCCTTGTCTTGTTCCTGATCTTAGTGGGAAAGCTTTTTGTTTTTGCCCATTGAGTATGATGTTGGCTGTAGGTCTCTCCTATATGGCCTTTATTATGTTGAGGTATGGTGTCTCTACACCCAGTTTGCTGAGTGCTTTTATCATAAATGGGTGCTGTACCTTATCAGATGCTTTCTCCGCATCTATTGATATGATCATGTGATTTTTGTCTTTGCTTTTGTTTATATGATGTATTGCGTTTATTGATTTGCAAATATTGAACCATCCTTTTTTTCCATGGGATGAATCCCACTTAATTGTGCTGTATGATCATACTGTATTGCTGGATGCAGTTTGCAAATATTTTGTTGAGGATTTTAGCATCTATGTTCATCAGCAATATTGACCTATAGTTTTCTTTCTTTCTTGTTTCTTTATCTTGATTTGGGATTGGGATGATGCTGGTTTAATAAAAAGAGTTTGGGAGTCCTTTCTCTTGGATTTTTTGGAATAGTCTGTGAAGAATAGGGCTTAGGTTTTCCTTAAATGTTTTATAAAATTCTCCTGTGAAACCATCCAGTGTAGGACTTTTGTGTGATGTGAGTTGTTTTTATTACCGCTTTGATTTCATCAGCTGTTGGTCTATCTAGACTTTCTGCTTCTTCATTCAATTTTGGGAGATTATATTTTTCTAGAAATTTGTCCATTTCACCCAGGTTGTAAAATTTCTTGGCATATATTTGTTCGTAGTAATTTCTTAAATTTTGTTGTAGTTCTGTGGTATCAGTTGAAATCTCTCCTCTTTCATTTGTGATTGTGTCTATTTGGTTTCTCTCTTTTTTTTGTCTTGATGTCTCTTTAAAGGCTTGTTGATTTTATCTATCTTTTCTGTGAACCAGCTCCTGGATTTATTGATCCTTTGAATTGTTCTTTTAGTCTATGTGTCATTTAATTCTGCTCTGATCTTGGTAATTTCTTTCCTTCTACTCACTCTGGGCTTTGTTAGTTGTTGTTACTCCAGTTCTTATAGATGTAGGGTTAAGTTGTTTCCTTTTGAAATGTTTCCTTTTTAGGTAGGCCTGTATCACTATGAACTTCCCTCTCAGGACTGCCATTCTCTGTCTCATAGGTTTGGGTAGTTATATGTTTGTTTTCATTTGTTTCCAGAAACTTTTTGATTTGTTCCTTGATCTCATTCTTGACCCATTCAGTATTTAATAGCATGCTATTCAGTCTTCACGAGTTGGAGTGTTTTTGTTTTTTTCTTGATGTTGGTTTCTAGTTTCAGTCCCTTGTGATCCAAGAAAATGCTTGATGTGATTTCAATTTTATTGAATTTCTTCAGGCTTGTTTTGTGTCCTACCATGTGGTCTATCTTTGAAAACGTTCCATGTGAATTTGAAAAGAATGTGTATTTTGCTTCTTAGGGATGAAAGGTTCTGTATATATCCTTTAAGTCCTTTTGATCTAGGGCATTGTTCAGTGTCCCAATATCCTTGTTGATATTTTGTTTGGAAGATTGATGTGGACTCTGACCATCAGTGTCCCCAGTGTTGTGGATGCAACGAACAAATTCACATGGACTGGAGAAGTCCTGTGGAGAAGAGGGATGGCATGGCCACTCTCTGAGTGAGAGAACACCCCAATCCTTGCCTGGACAGGCTTTTATTTCTGGGAGCATCACATCAAGGAAGGTCCTCGTTCATTATGCACAGGTTTGCTTTAGGTGATTACCTTTTACAGATAACAAAGAAAATGATGTTGCAAATACAAGGGAAAAAATGGTTGAACTGGTTACCCTCCATCCTGGGGAGGTTTAGCACAGATATTAGGAAGTTACTTCAAAGATATGCATTAAACATTTGCTGCCTTAACTCAGGGTGAGGGAGTTTTAGCAAAAGCAAGCCTCAAAGCAGGCTAGATCTAATGCAGGCCTGATTCCCCATGGGAGAGCTGATCTGTGGGCCTGGCTCCTTTGTGCCACCTTGTGCCTGTCGGTTTGCCAAACCAGGGGTGAGCGACATTGCCGTGTGGATCGGTTCCCTATAGAAGATCTACTATTTTTGACAGTGGGGTGTTAAAATCCCCTAATATAAGGGTGTTGCTGTCTATATCTCTCTTGAAGTCCTCCAAGATTTTCTTTATATATTTAGGTGCTCCTATTTTAGGTGCATATATGTTTACAAAATACATGTCTTCTTAATGGATTGTTGTCTTGAGTATTGTGAAGTGTCCTTTTGTGTCTTTTTTTTATGACCTTTGTTTTGAAGTCTATTTTTTTCTGATACAAGTATTGGTACCCCAGCTTTTTTTCCTGTTCATTTGCTTGGTATATTTTTTTCCAACCCTTCACTTTTAGTCTGTGTAAGTGTTTTGTTCTGAGGTGGGTCTCTCGTAGGTGGCATATGTATGGGCCATGTTGTCTTATCCATTCAGGTACCCTAGGTCATTTTGTTGCAGCATTTAATCCATTTACTCTTTATTCATAGGTTCTTATTCATTGCCATTTTTATCTCCTTTGTACCTATGTTACTCTCTGTCTCACTCTTTCCTTCATCTTCTTAATATAGTCCCTTTAGCATATCTTGCAGTGCTGGTAGTTGGAGATGTATTCTTTCAGTTTTCTTCTGTCTGGGAAACACTTTATTTTACCTTCCATTTTAATTGAGAGCCTTGCTGGGTAGAGTAGTCTTGGTTGCAGGCCTTTGGTTTTCATTTCTTGGAATATTTCTTGCCATTTCCTTCTGGCTTACAGTGTTTCTGTTGAGAAGTCAGCTGCAAGCCTTATCAGGGCTCCCTTGTTGTTACTTCCTGTTTCTCTCTTGTTGCCTTTAAGATTCTCTCTTTGTCTTGGAATTTTGTCATTTTAATTATGATGTGTTTTTGAGTGGGCCTCTCTGGATTCCTCTTGATTAGGACTCTCTCTGCTTCCTGGACTTGTGTGACTTTTTCTCTCATCAAATTAGGGAAGTTTTCCATCATGAATTTTTCCAGTTTTTCTATCCCTTGCTGCTCTTTTCTTTCTCATATTCCTATGATACAGATATTACATTTCATGTTGTCATCTTAACCCCTTTTTATTCTTTTTTAAGTCTTACTTCCTTTTTTCCTTCTTTCTGGGAATTTTTTTTCTGTCTTGTTGTCCAGCTTGCTGTTTAACTCCTCTCGTTCATCTTGCCTGCTTTTGATTCTTTCTATTGTATTCTTCAATTCAAAATTGTATTTTTCATTTCCTCCTGGCTTCTGTTACTAGTTTCTTTGTCATTTTTCATGGTGATATAGTTTGTAGTTTCTCGTAGCTCTCTTTAGTTTTTGGTAATTCTCACTGAAATAATTGTGTTCCCATATAACCATAGTGTTGAACTCAGTATCTATTAGTTGACTTGCCTCTATTTCATTTAGCCCTCTTTCTGAGGATTCCTCCTTTCCTTTACATTGGGGGTTGTTTTTCTCTCTTCCTAGTATTTGTGAGACTCTTCTTGTTTTCTTTTGCTTCTTAATTGATCTGTTTTGACTCCCTGACTTTGTAGTCTGAACTTCTATGGTAGGAGACATGTGAGATTCAGTGGTGCATTTTCCTTGGTGTCCTGAACCTGATGCTCTTGGCATGCCCTTTATGTTGTTTATGTTGGCTCTCTGGATGTAATTGGGTTTTGATTGTTGTTGGGTTGTTCTTTAGTGGATCCTTCCCTCTAGTTGGTTGACTGACAGTCACTGCACCCACCACGTTTTGTATGCTGTTTTTCAGGTGCTGCCCGAACAAAACCAGAAAGCCCAAGAAACAAACCACATCTGCAAAAATAACTTCACCCCCGCAATCCCACTATCAGTAGCAAATGAACCAGTATTAATAAGGGTATAAAGAGATTAAATATTTTCACTGTTATGGGAAAGAAGAGAAATAACCTGTAGTGCAAAATCTACTAACTTAATATGTACAAAGTTGATGGACAAGAAATGAATGTTAAAAAGCTATACAGGGAAGAAAATATCATTAATCATGGAGATGACTACAGTGGAATTTGTCTAGGTAGCTTCTAGTATTTACCACTCTTTTTTCTTTCTGGATATGCCTCTGGTGATGTCAGAAGTTGACCCTGTCTGACCTTAGGCAGTCTGCTCAGAGACTGCCAGGGAACTACTTTCTGTGAGTGTCTCCTTCAGTTGTTAATCTAGTCATTCTGCACTGAGTAGTTAGTCTTAAGCACCATAGGGTGGGGCAGAATCCCTCCTGGGGTTGGTGCTATTGTTTCCCTGCCAGCTGCTACTGCTCAGAGGGGAGTAGTCTGTCTGAGCAGGATGGCTACTGCCATATGGGAGCTGACTCGGTCCAGGGATCCCAGTGTCTACTCTCTGAGTTCTCTTCCCAAAGCTTCTGTCTCCAGTCTTCACTCAGGCATCTCCAGCCCACTTTGCTCCTGACATTGCTAGAGTCCCGGGTAAGTGGGTACCAATGAAAATTTGTGTGTTGGCCCTTTAAATGGCTCTTTGTGTCTCCAGTCATATGACTCTGGCAGAGAACACCTCTGTGCTTTTTACTGCCTTTATCTGTACTTCTCGCAGTTGTTTTCTGTGTACTTTTCGGGCTCTGGTGCTGTAGGCTGGGAATCCTAGTTTAGGCTTTAGACCCCACTCTTCTCAGAGGGATCCAACCAGTTGCTTAATTATCCTTCTGGTGCTGCTGTCTGTGGGCACCTAGCCAGCCTTCTCCAGTCTCTACGGCACTCCTGACCAATCAGGTTGTGCTGAATCTGATTTTTCTGTTTGTCTGAGGTTACAAGGCTTCTCACTCGCTATTGTTCAGTTGTTCATTCCTGTTGATTTCCCCCAAATTTGGTTGTAATTCCAGATTAGTTGTGGGAGGAGGTTAGTGCGTACCCATTGAATGAAATTTGGGTGCTTGTCTATTTCTGTATGTTGGGTTCACCAAAAAGTTTTAGTTTTTTCCATAAAATGAAAGACGCATTTTTCATTTTTAACAATTACTTTATTGATTTGAATATTTTGAGTATGTCGTCTATCTCCCGTCTCGTATAAAATTGATCATTATAAATTAATGTCTCAATTTGATCGCTATCAACTTCAACTCATCTACCCGACTGTGAGGCAATGTCCAGGGAGAAATCTCCAGCATGAAACTTCACAAACCCCTTTTGACACATTTGATGATTCACAGCACCTTTTCCATACACTACGGAAATCTTTTTGTGTGTTTTACTTTTTGTGTACTTTTACCTTCTTCAGATAATAAAACATAATGTGCCAAAAATGTTGCATATTTTCTTCCAGTTTCAATATTGAAATGGCTGCGCAAAAATTTACCAATTTTGATAAGTTTTTTAAATGTACACTAATATAGCTGTCACAATACAATCTAAGAAAATTGTTTCAACTGAAATTAATGACAACTAAGCACTGCTACCGCCGTCTTATGGAAAATATCAAGTGAACTTTTTGGCCAACTGAATATTTTCTCAGGTTAAGTTTCCCAAAGGTAAGTTCTTCCACAGTTTCTGAGCCCTCTTGCTAATAGGTTTCCATTTTGGGCATTCTGAGTGTATGATTCTATCATAAGAGGACCATGAGAACACAGACTCAGTACATATTAGTCAATGATTTCCTGAATGTTTATAATTTTGTAAAGAAAAAAATGGTTCTCTGAACTTTTGCCTTTCTTTGATGATT
>PVJI01030073.1:0-14577 GCA_004026765.1 Micronycteris hirsuta | reverse complement strand
CCATGGGGCTCAGTCCAGCAGAGTCACTAAAATGGGCAGGGTCAGTGAGAATGGGGCAGATCAGTCAGGAGCGTGGACCTGGTCACCAGGGTCCGCCACGAAGCTATGAGGTCCTTGTCAGTAAGGTGGGTGAGGGTCAGTGAGGTGAGCGGATCCATTAATGCTGGGCTGTAACAACCTCCCCCGTGCCTCCCGCCCCCGCCCCCCTGTGCCTGCCCCAGGTGGCCAGGAACATTCTCGGTTCCTGGGGCCTGAGGTCAGCAGCTATGAACTGGACGGGCTGGAGCCAGCAACCCTCTACCACGTGTGGCTGAGCGTGTCGTGGCCTTCTGGAGAAGGGCCCCCCACAGAAGTGACTGCGTACACTGGTGAGCCCAGAGGCCCACCCTTTCCGGTGTGCTCTTTCCCCCACTCACGACCCATCCTGAGTTTCTGCACCCCGTGACCTTGAACAACTTCCCCTGTAGCTCCCCTGCCACTCCTGGCCCTGGGGTGACCCCGGCATGACTTCCGGGGCACTTCCTTCACGAGGATGAACCTGCCCAGGGTCTCCTTACGTCTTTTCCTTCCGGGTTCTCAGGACGCAGGCTCTGAGCCCTGGTCTTTGGTTCCTCCTTAGAGTCACCTCGCGTCCCAAGCACCGCACTGCGTGTGGTGGACGCTTCAGTCGACTCAGTGACTCTGGCCTGGAACCCAGTGCCCGGGGCATCCAGCTACATCCTCTCCTGGAGGCCACTTGGAGTCCCTGGCGAAGGTGAAGGGGAGGCCAGGGCTGGGCTGGGGCTCCACGGAGGGCCTTCTGCGTGACCGAGTGCTGTCCTCTGCAGAAACGGTGGGTGCCTCGCAAACACTTCCCGGGATCTCGAGCTCCCAGCGGGTGACAGGGCTGGAGCCCGGTGTCTCCTACCTCTTCTCCCTGACACCCGTCCAGGACGGCATACGAAGTCCTGAGACCTCTGTCACACACAGCCCAGGTATGGTGGGCGCGGTGGGAGGGGCCCAGGGGGTAGCCAGGTGCCGTGACCGCGTCGGTAACTCGGCCCCCTCCCGCAGTGTGTCCCCGCGGTCTGATGGACGTGGTGTTCCTGCTGCACACCACGCGGGACAACGCACATCGGTCGGGGGCTGTGAAGGCAGCCCTGGGGCGTCTGGTGTCTGCCCTTGGGCCTCTTGGGCCACAGGCGGTCCAGGTTTGGCCCCAGAAGCAGCTAGACCCCTATCTGCCCCAGCCACCCCCCACCCCGGGCTCCACACCAGCCAGTTTCCCCACCCCACCATCGGTCCAGGCTTTCTCCCAGCCCTTCCCCGGCTCCAGATCTCCTCACCTGCTGCCTGGCTCCCTGTCCTACCGTCACTGCTGACCCCTGATAGGTCAGGTTTAGTCCCCCTGCTGGGCTCTGTGACCCCATCCTGCTTTGTTACCCTACCCATGCTCTGTGTCCGCCCCCCCAAGGTTGGCCTCCTCGCCTATAGTCACCGGCCCTCCCCACTGTTCCCGCTGAACGGCTCCCATGACCTTGGCATCATCCTGCAGAACATCCGCAACATCCCCTACGTGGACCCAAGTGGGAACAACCTGGGTACAGGCTGCAGTGGATGTGGACTCTCGGGGCTTCCCCGCTGGGGGCTCGGTGCCCCGGGGTCTGACACGTCCTTTCCCCCAGGCACAGCCGTAGTCACAGCTCACAGATACCTGTTGGCACCAGATGCTCCTGGCCGCCGCCAGCAAGTGCCAGGGGTGATGGTCCTGCTAGTGGATGAGCCCTTGAGGGGCGACATCTTCGACTCTATCCGCGAGGCCCAGGCTGCGGGTAGGTGCGGGGCTGGCGGGGAGAGGGGCTGGCTCAGGGCGGGCCCCAGAGGGACTGTCATACGGGCGGCTGGACCCTCCTTAGGGCTCAAAGTGATGATCCTGGGCCTGAAGGGAGCTGACCCAGAGCAGCTGCGTCGCCTGGTGCCAGGCATGGACCCTGTTCAGACCTTCTTTGCTGTGGATGACGGTCCAAGCTTGGACCGGGCAGTCGGTAGTCTGGCAACAGCCCTGTGCCAGGCAGCTTTGCCCACCCAGGTTTGGAAGGGGCCTCTGGGGCGGGGGGCTAGGTCATAAAGAAGAAGAGGTCTGGGGCTCTTGGTAGAACTGCCTCCCTCAAGGAGACCCTGTGCCCACAGCCACAGCCACAGCCACAGCCTTGCTCGGTGCAGTGTCCAGAGGTAAGTGTCTGGGCTGAGCGGTGGGCGAGGGCCACCCCTGTGGTGAGCCACTCTGACTCTTGTCCAACATGTCTTTGCCCAGGGCCCAAAGGGGGAACCCGGAGAGAGGGTGAGTAGCCCTGGCAGAGGAGCGTTGGGGGGCAGGGGGCGGGGGCTAGCAGCACAGGTCTCACTGACCACCCCTTGCAGGGCCTGAGAGGACAAGAAGGGCCCCCCGGCCCCCCCGGCCTCCCGGTGAGCGTCCCCCCAACCCCTGCCCACACCTGTCCTCTGTGCCCTCACAGGCACTAAGCCTCCTTCCTCGCGCTGTCCTTTCAGGGCAGGACCGGTGCTCCTGGCCCCCAGGGCCCCCCTGGGGGTTTCGCTGCCAAGGGTGACAGGGTGAGTGTGGGCACCACCGGGGCACCCCTGAGACGCTCCTCCACGTTTCCTGAGGGGTTTTAGAAGAGAGGAGGACAGAGCGAGTTAGAACCACGGGGTGGCCCTCGAAGCCTCACTGGATAGCATGAAGCCCACCAGAGACTCTGGGGAGGAGTCTGCAGGGGAGGGGCCTTCGACGCCGGTGGAGAGCCTGGCGGGAGCCCCCAGTCCCGGGGCAAGAAGGCCCTCGGCCTCACGGCTGCCCCTGGGCTTGGGCTGAAGCTCCACCCACCCATCTCCCAGCGGCCACTTCTCTGCCCATCCGCCCACTCCTTCACCCCAGCAACACTCTGGGCTGGTGGGGTGAGGGTCCCAATGAAGAGTAGTCTGGGCCCCGCCAGCAAGCCGGGGGCACTGAGAGAGGGCCTTCCTGTCCTGACCAATTCGCTTTCTCAGGGCCGCCCTGGGACCGACGGGGATCCAGGCAGCCCTGGCCTCCCTGGGGTTCCCGGACCGCCTGGCCCAAAGGTGAGTGAGCCTTGCCCTTGTAGGTCATGTGGTGGGACTCTTTGCTTGAGTGGGAGGGGTGGTCCGACTGTCCTGACTCTTGCTTCCCTTCACAGGGCTCCCCAGGGGGGCCTGGCCTTCGTGGAGAACGGGTGAGTTTGCTGTCCCTTCTCTGCTCCCCCAGCGTCTTCCCAGAGTGGGAACCCGGGGGGGCGAGGTGCTGTTGGCCCATGGGAACCCCCCCAAGACTCACCTGAGACCAAGCATCACCCTTTGCTCTGCTTTGTCCTCAGGGAGAGCGAGGACCTCAAGGCCCAAAGGGGGAGCCGGTAGGTGAAAGGGGCAGGGGGGAGCAGGGGTGCTGCAGGCCAGGCACTGCAGGGCCTTCGGCATCGCGAGGAATAGCTGGGACACCTGTTGGGGCTTCTCCCGCCCCGAGGCTCCCGCGACCAGAACCCTGCCCGCTGCTCTCTGTCCCTGCAGGGAGAGCCTGGAGCAGTCACTGGCGGGGAGGGCCCAGGCCTTCCTGGGAAAAAAGGGGACCCTGGACCTCCGGTAAGTTCTAGGGTATGTGGAGGCAAGTGCTGTGTGGCAGGGACCCACGGGAGGCAGGGCGAGAGGAGGGTGGTGGGTCGTTCTTATACTTTGTCTCCTCCATCAGGGCCCTCCTGGACCCCGTGGCCCACTGGGGGACCCAGGACTTCCTGCAATAGCTGTGAAGGTGACAGCATGACCCCCATATGGTCTCATGACCTCCATGCGACCCAGCGACCTGGCGACTTCATTTAAACCCTACTGGTCATTCTGAGCCCATGTGAACCCTTGAGCCCTCCCCCCATGACCCCTCAGTCCCTCCATGACCTTCATAATCCAATTGGACCCCATGACCTTCATTCCTGCTGGTGACTTGGGGAGTAGAGGTATGGTCCTGGGTCATGACGTCATGCTCTGTCTTCCAGGGTGACAAAGGTGATCGTGGGGAGCGGGTAAGTGAGGGACAAGGTATGCAGTGGGCTGAGTCTTGCTCCCCTTGACCTTCCCCTGACCTGCCGTTCTCTCCCAGGGACCCCCTGGGCCAGGTGATGGCGGCACAGCTCCAGGGGAACCCGGGCTGCCGGTGAGACCCTGGGGCCATGCTCATGGTGCGGACAGAGGGGCTGGGGGCTCTGCTGGGTCAGTGGGTGGGTGCTGGGCCTCTTAGTTTGGGGCTCACGTTTTTACTCACTTCTTCCTAGGGTCTTCCTGGAAGCCCTGGACCCCGAGGCCCAGTTGGCCCTTCTGGGGAAAAAGGAGAGAAGGTAGGACACAGCACCTCTTGGTGTCTAGTTCTGGGGCTGGGAGCTCTGGGCGCTGGGGCGCAGGGTCTTCTGCCCATCTGTTTCTCCTTCAGGGTGACTGTGAGGACGGAGCGCCAGGCCTCCCAGGACAGCCTGGGACCCCGGGTGAGCGGGTGAGTATCGGGCCAGGGCTTCTGAGTGTGGTGGGCGCAGCTCCAGCCCTGGCCCTCCTTGACCGTCAACTTTCTGCTCTGCCCTATTCCCAAACCAAAATCTCCAAACCTTTTCCAGGGCCTGCGGGGACCTGCTGGAGACGTTGGCCCCAAAGTAAGTGCCATTTTAGGGGAGGTGTAGTGTGAGGGGGGAGACACATGGGGACCCAATAGGGTCAGGGCAGGTGGGAGGATCAGGAGACACAAGTTCTTCCAGGTTAGAGGTTGGAGTTCCAGAAGTGAGGTGGTCAGAGCGTGAAACACCTTGTCTGGGGTTCCACGGCCAAGACCCCTTTGGCGTCTCTCTCCCCTCAGGGTGACCGAGGATCGCCGGGGGCTGTGGGTGAGACTGGAGAGAAGGTAAGTGCCGCCTGGGGGCGCTTTCGGGGCCCCAGGGGCCGGGGTATGGGGCCAGACTCAGCTCCGCCTGCTCTGTTCCATCAGGGCCAGCGTGGATCGCCCGGCCCAGCGGGACCCCAGGTGAGCCCACTAACCGCAAAGCCAGTGCCAGCTGACCTGGGCTCTGGGCCCCCTCCTGGTTCTGACTTTTCATCTTTGACCCCCACTGCCCCTGCCCCTTGACCCCTCCTCACAAGCTCTTAATCTGTGCTGACCTGTGCAAGCTCTAACCCCCAACTCCAGGGATCTGCCTTCAGCTTTCTGGCCCTGCTGAACCAACTCAACTCCCACTGACGTGGGGTTTGGTTGACTTGAACCAATCAAGACCTGTATCTGATCTTGCCTGACCCCTCTCCAGCCACACCCCAACCACTAGCCCCCACCCCCCTTCACCACCATTGCCCTGTCCCCGCTCCCTGGTCAACATTCCTGCTCTCCCCACCCAGGGGCCGCCGGGAGCCACTGGGCATCCTGGAGCAGAGGGTCCTGAAGTGAGTTTGTGACTGGCTGGCTCAGTGGCGGGGCTCTCACGAGCTCCTGTTCTCCTGGGCTCATGCTTTCTCCACGTGCAGGGGCCACCAGGACCCACCGGCCGCCGAGGAGAGAAGGTGGGTCATGGGCTGGGGGCCAGTGTCCCACCCCCACCCCCTATAGCAGGGACCGTGGCAGGTGAGACACTGAGACCTTAGTTCCGAGGTGGGTCTCTGTGCCATCTCTGCCTCCATCCTTTCCGCACAGGGGGAGCCTGGCCGCCCCGGGGACCCTGGCACGGTGAGTCGGGGGGGGGGGTCCCAGCACAGTGCAGCGCCTTGAACAGCGGAGACTCTGCTCCCAGCAGTGCCTCTAGGGCCTCTGGGTGGGGACTGAGCCCTGTCACTCCCAGCTCTGCGCACTGTCCCAAGGCTGCGGCGCTGTGAGCCCCAGGAGGGGACAAGCTGTGTTTGACCTGCTTATTTTCAGGGGCCTGCTGGTGCGGGGGTCAAAGGAGAGAAGGTATGTCTGGGGAGAGCAAGGGGAGCCTGTTACATGGCTGAGGTCAAGGTCACAGGGCCTGCCTGGAGGTCCCTGGAGGTCATGAGGGTTGTGGCCTGATTGTTGTGTGGCGGGGGTCCTGGAGCCGGGGGCTGGCTCTGATGGCCTTTGTCACCTCCAGGGAGACATGGGGCCCGCTGGGCCCAGAGGAACTGCGGGACCCAAAGGGGAGCCGGTGAGTGAAGGGGAAGTGTTCGGGGGGAGCAGGTGAAGGCCGCCCTGCACCTCAGCTTCTGATCCTTCCACCCATAGGGCGCACCTGGCTTGGCTCTTCCTGGAGACCCTGGCCCCAAGGGAGACCCTGGAAACCGGGTGAGTAAATGTGGGGATGGGGGGAATGGCAGAGGAAAGGAGGTCGTGCCTGAGAGCCCCAACTAAGTCCTGTTCCCCCTCCCCATGCCCTGCAGGGTCCCATTGGCCTCACTGGCAGAGTTGGACCCTCAGTGAGTACCTGTGACCTTGGGTCATATCAGGGTTCCTGGGGCCACTTTCCTCCAGGGCTGGCTGCTCCATGCAGCACCGTGCTTGCCTCCCCCACAGGGTGACTCGGGGCCTCCTGGAGAGAAGGGAGACCCTGGGCGGCCTGGCCCCCCAGGACCTGTCGGCCCCCGAGGACGAGACGTGAGAGGGCTGGGTAGGGGGAGTCTTTGCGGGTGGGGAGAAGGCTGTTCCCGACATCAGCGGGGGTCTCAGGACCTGGGCTGACACTCGTGTCTCACAGGGTGAAGTTGGAGAGAAAGGTGCCGAGGGCCCCCCGGTGAGACTGCCTCCCACTGTAGTTTCTGACCCTTTACCTTTGAACTGTGATCCCTGGGCTGGGAGCTCCATCGGGTCTTCCTGTCCATCCCCCTGCTTCCTGCCCAGCCAGTACCCAGGCCCTCCTCTGTCCCCAGTCCCTGAGTTAGTCTGAGCCTGACTCAGCTGGTCTGTGTGACTCTCTCTATCACCAGGGTGACCCAGGTTTGCCTGGAAAAGCTGGCGAGCGTGGCCTTCGGGTGAGGCTTGTCAGAGAGAAGGGGGGCCTGGGGAGAACCTGTAGGAAGTGGGAGGGAGGGTGGCAGGAACCTCTGTGGAGAGAAGGGGTCATGGGAGAGCCTGGGGGGTGGAGAGTCCCCTACAGGGAGGCATGCTGGGATGGGAAACTCTGGCGTAGTTTTTGGGGTAATGGGGAACCTGGGACAGCATGGGGGTCATGGTGGAACTGTCAAAATGCTGGGAGGGTTTGGCTCAGACCAGCTGCTCTCCCCAGGGGCCACCTGGAGCTCGGGGACCTGTGGGTGAGAAGGGAGACCAGGGAGATCCTGGAGAGGACGGGCGAAATGTGAGTCCTATCCCCTGACCTCTGACCCCAGCCTCAACTTCAACCTCCAGCCGTCCGGTTTTCACCCCTGATCCTGCCACTGTAGCCCTGAAATGCTACATCCTCACGACCCTCATTTCCTGCGACCCCTTCACCACAACCCCCAAAGGCCACCGGATTCCCATGAGCCCCCAGGGTGCTTCCAGAGCTCTCCAAAATTGCTGCCTAAATTCAGTGTCCCTGACCTTCCGTCTTTCTGCAGGGCAGCCCCGGAGTGCCTGGACCCAAGGGTGACCGTGGGGAGCCGGTGAGTGGTGCCGGTGTCCCGGGCTTGGGAGGGAGGGAGATTTCCAAGGGCTTGACCTGGTTAGCGCCCACAGAAGGGGCCAGGCCGTCACGGCGGGGAGACTGCCGGTCACCTCCAGGCCTGAGCGGCCTTCCAGGTGCTGGCATCGGGGTGCTGCCGCAGGGAACCTGGGAGGTCAAGCCTGAGCCACGCCTGGGACCTCAGGGCTGCTGTTGATGACGATTATTGCCTTTCCCAGGGTCTCCCAGGATCCCCTGGGTTGCCGGTAAGCGTTGAGCAGGACCTGGTCCTCTGTTGCCTCCCTCTGCGACCCCTGCAGGCTCCACACTGTGGGATCTCGTCCCCACCTCCCCCCACGGCCCCTGTGGTCTTCACTGACCCTGCAGCCCCTCCCAGCGCCATCAGTCCTCCCCAGGCCCCTTCCCCTCCTCGAACCTCCCTTCTCACTGTCACTCCCCCCGCAGGCGGGCTCAGGACCTGAAGCCGGAGAGAAGGTATCAGTCTCGGGTGGAGTGGAGTTCTGAGCACAGGAAGGCACCCCGGGGCCCCCAGGGCAGACTCTGCCTGGGCGCACCTGTGGCTGGAGGGCTGTTCCCTCAGCCAGCTTGTCTCTGCCACAGGGAGAGCCTGGGGACCGTGGACAGGAGGGTCCTCGGGGACCCAAGGGTGACCCCGGCTCCCCTGGAGCCCCTGGAGAGAGGGTGAGTGTGGCTGGCCCCACAGGGAGGCGTGGGCCTGGGAGGGCCTGCTCTGATTCTGTCCCTCCGCGTCCTCAGGGCGTCGCCGGACTGCGAGGGCCCCCAGGCCCACAGGTGAGTGACGCCCTTTGCCCCTCCTGCCTGCACCCCTGTCTTGCCCTCACCTCTCACTGCCCTTGTTCCCTCCAGGGGGACCCAGGTGCCCGAGGCCCAGCAGGAGAAAAGGTGAGGGGAAGGTGACAGATGTTTCTGACTGCCGCTCACCTTGGCCTTGGGGGTCTCTCACCACTCGGTTCTCCCCAGGGCGACCGGGGCCCCCCTGGCCTGGACGGCCGCAGCGGGCTGGATGGGAAACCGGGAGCCCCTGGCCCCCCTGGGCAGCACGTGAGTCACGGTGGCCACTGCCTGGCCACGCCCCTGCCCTCACCCCTTCCAGTGACCCTCGCCTTGCACAGGTCTTCTTGGCCTTGACGAGCTCTGGGGCCGGACAGGTTCTTGGAGTCTTCTCCTGGAGCCCTGCCTGAGTCAGGGGGTCACTGCCCTGCAGCCTTGGGGTCACAGGAGCTAGTGGCCCTGTCAGCAGGCGGACCCCCTGACCTCTGTGGACCCCCTGACTCTGGCTCTCTCCTCAGGGCACTGCAGGCAAAGCCGGGGACCCGGGGAGAGACGTGAGTACGGGCAGATGTTCGGGAGGGCAGCCTGGGGTTCAGCACAGACTCCAGCCAGGTGGTCAGAGTGGCCGCAGGGGTGGGCTTGAGGTCCAGCCCTGTGTCTGGGTGGGGGGTCCCAGTCCCGCAGGCCACTTTCAGCGGCCCTTCCCTTGGGATTTTCAGCAGGGAGCCTCCTAACCCTTGGGGCCTCTGCCTTAAGGGACTTCAATGGCACCTCCCAATTCGGAGGATCTCCACATGGGAGGAGCATCCTAGTGGGGTCCTCCCAGTCCGTGGGTGGGCCCAGGGACTGTCTCCATGGGCCATCAATCCTAGCAGAGACTTTTTTCAGGGGCTTCCGGGCCTCCGAGGAGAACAGGGACCTCCTGGCCCCACTGGCCCCCCTGGAGCACCGGTGAGACTTGGCTTTCGTGGTGCCCTTTTGTCTCCTCACTGCCCTTGCCCCAAGTCTGACCTCTGACCAATGACCTCTTCCCACAGGGAAAGGCAGGCGAGGATGGCAAACCAGGCCTGAGTGGGAAAAACGTGAGTGTCCAGGGCAGAAACCGCCGAGATACACCAGACGGGGACACACAGCAAACGTGCAGACACAGAGGGCACACACGCAGACACACGCTGAGAGGCACCGGCACCGGCACCGCCCAGCGTGGCTGCACAGGTGCACCCTGAAGCACCTGTGCGCATGCGCACACAGGCAGCTGCGCAGGGAGCCCAGCGGACATGCTGCCTGTGCTCTGCCGGGCCTGCATTTGCACACGTGCCGGAGTGACCCGCAGCCACCGCGCAGGCGAAGCGCCTTGGACGCAGGCTGAGAGGTGCAGACACGGGGGTGGGGCCACACCCGGGGGCACTGAGAGGCACGCTGACACTTCAACGCCTCTGCCCGTCCTCAGATGGACACTGAGGCACGGACCTGGGGCCGCCTGTGGACCTGTGTACAGATGTGGTGAGGCTCTGACATGGGACATTCTGGGACATACTGACCCATGCATTTGTGTCTGCAGTCACTCGTACACTGAGATACACGCAGACAAGCCACACAGCGTTCTCAGGCCACCAGGGATGCACAGACACATGTCCACCCTGTGCCTCCCCGCGTGAGCTCCTGCCCACGTGCAGACACAGTTCAAGAGACACCGTCCTAGTGTCGCCCACCAGAACACACAGACCCTCGCACAGGTGCACGAGCTGATTGATACGCAGACCCAGGACAGGCGACGCTCAGCACCCCCAGGGGGCGCAGATGCGGGGTACATGTGGGGAGCCAGAGGCAGGAGGGTGCGTGCAGTTGCCTGTGGAGGCGAGAAGACCCACACGGGCACGCCCTCCAGCATGCGGCAGCTCACTCAGAGGGTCACAGGTCGTGCCTCCAGACACAGTCTTGGAGCTACCGGCACAGGCAGTCACCGTCACCGGAGCGCTGCCAGGACAGGGTCCTGCAGCCACATGCTGGTGAGTGTTCAGGCTGATGTGAGTCCTCTGTCCACAGGGAGAACCTGGGGACCCCGGAGAAGACGGGAGAAAGGTAAGGCCCCTCACTCGGAGTTTGCTCTGGCCGCCGATCAGGGCCGTGTCTGAAGCACCCTTGTCTTCCACAGGGAGAGAGGGGAGATTCGGGCGCCCCTGGGAGAGAAGTGAGTGCTGGAGTCTTCTGAAACCTCCAACCCCTGACCCTGACCCTGACCCTGTGATATATGGCTCCAGGCTTTTCTGGGGTCTCAGGGTCCTGATGCTGGCTGCATCCTCCATAGGGTCGCGATGGCCCCAAGGGTGATCGTGGAGTGCCTGGTATCCCTGGGCTCCCAGGCCCCCCAGGCCTCCCAGGGCAGGTCGGCCCTCCTGGCCAGGTGAGTGTTCAGGGTCAGTCTAGGACTTGGGAACAAGAGGGGCCATTGCATTCCCACCAGACACCCACCCAAGAAGGGTGCCATTGTTCCGTGTGACCGCTTTGTGTCCTGTCCTGTCCCAGGGTTTTCCTGGCATTCCGGGAAGTGCGGGCCCCAAGGTGAGTGGGCGCGTGTGCTGGACTGGAGGTGTGGTGAGGGCCGACCAGGGGTGGGGCATGCCCCCACCTGATCATTCTTTCTTCTCAGGGTGACCGTGGGGACAGTGGATCCAAAGGTGAACAGGTGAGGCCCCCACTTTCCCATGCCCAGGTAGACGTAGCACCTACACACACACACCCCCCCCCCACAAGCTGGGTCCAACGAACGGCTCGTTTCTCACTGTCTCCAGGGCCTCCCGGGTGAGCGCGGCCTGCGAGGAGACCCGGGGAGTGTGCCGGTGAGTGACGCTGGGGCCTGGTCGTCAACTCCAATGTGCCTGCCTCCAGGCGCCACCTCTCTATCCCCCTTGCTATGAGGTCCCACACATTCTGCCCGGGGTGCTCAGCCAGCTGTCCTGTTGGGATGCCTGTAGCCCACACTGAGGGGAACCTGGGCAGTGGAGACAGGCCAGAGAGGGACTTCCAGTGGCGTTGAGCTTCCTCAACCAAGGGCTAAGGGTCCTCTGGTAAAAGGCCTGGGGGAGAAGGCGTGGGGCTATTTCTGGGGGCAGCGTGGGGCAGGAAAAGGGCTTCTCCTCTGCGGGCAGCCCCTCACCCACTTGTGTTTCCAGAATGTGGAGCGCTTGTTGGAGAATATTGGCATCAAGGTAGGTTGCTTGGGGCTGGGTGCGGGCACTGGCGAGGCCCCATGGGCCACCCCGGAGTGCGGGGCTGCAGTCATGGGCCCGCCCCCGCCCCCGCATTGCCACACAGACGTCTGCCTTGCGGGAGATCGTGGAGTCGTGGGACGAGAGCTCCGGCAGCCCTCTGCCTGTGCCCGGGCGCTGGCGTGGCCCCAAGGGGGACCCTGGCGAGCGGGGCCCCCCAGGCAAGGAGGTGTGTGCTGGCTGCTCAGCGGGGGGCCCTGTGGGGGGTGTGGTCACACAGCCACCAGCGTCCACTCTTCTGCTCTTCCAGGGGCCCGTCGGCTTTTCCGGAGACCGTGGGCTGAAGGGAGATCGCGGAGACCCCGGTCCTCAGGGCCCACCTGGCCTGGCCCTTGGGGAGAGGGGCCCCCCTGGACTGCCTGGCCTCGCTGGGGAGCCTGGAAAGCCTGGTATCCCTGGGCTCCCAGGCTCGGCTGGGGGTGCGGGAGAGGCAGGAAGGCCAGGAGAAAGGGTGAGCCTGGGGGCTGGCCGGGAGGCCGGGCAGTGGGTCCAGAGGGGCTGGACTGCCCATGAGCACAGCCCCCAACCTTCTATTTGCGCTGCAGGGGGAACGGGGAGAGAAGGGCGAGCGCGGAGAACAGGTGAGCTGAGACACGGCCTCGGGGCGGACGGCCTGGGGGCTGCGCTGGGTGGCCACCCGTTTCTCTCTTTTTCTGCAGGGCAGAGATGGCCCCCCTGGACCCCCTGGTCCCCCCGGCATCCCCGGCACCACGGTGATCACCCCAGCCCTGCCCTTGGCCTGTGACTGCTGTCACTAGGAAGCCCACCCTTGGCATAGGCCCCAGAAACTCCATGTGGTGTCTCTGACCCCATGACCCTCTGGGACCCTGTGATCTGGGAGGACCCCTCCGTGCCTCTGGGACAGACGCATCTCTCCCCTGTGACATTGTGCTTATAGGTGCCCGTGGACAAGCCAGGTCCTGGAGTATCTGAAAAACAAGGACCCCCTGGACCCAAGGGCGCTAAGGTCAGTGTGTGGGACCAACCTCAGGGCCACCTCCTGCCATGACCCCAGGGCCTGGCTTGACATGTCATCCCCGCAGGGGGAGCCGGGCAGTGATGGTGAACGAGGCCCCAAAGGAGACAGGGTGAGACCTCCCGCCCCTCCACATTTCCCTTTCTCTGTGGGGGCCTGTGGGGGTGGGGCATAGGTGGCCATGTGGCGGTGATGGGGGACTCAGGCATGACACTCCACTTACAGGGCGGGCCAGGCATCAAGGGAGACCAGGGAGAGCCTGGAAAGAGGGGTCATGACGGCGGCCCGGTGAGTCCTTGCCCACAGGCCCGCGGGCTGGCACACGGCTTGCTCTCGTGCTGTCCGGGCCGGAGTCCGCGTGCCTGGGACTGCCTGGGGTGGGGACGAGGGCAGTGTGGTCTGAAACCTCTTCTCTCCAGGGTCTGCCAGGAGAGCGCGGTGTGGCTGGGCCTGAAGGGAAGCCGGTGAGTTGTGGCGGGCACACCTGACCTGGGTTCTGGGGAGCGGCCGCCCTCTGCCACTGGCTGCCGTGGACAGGTGGCATCAGTGCTCAGCCACAGGGTGTGAGCCTGGTGTCCGCCTGTGCATGTGGGTGCATGATGTCTGTGTGCATGCGTGTGTGTGCACAGGCCCGAGTATGCTCTCCATGAGGGGCAGCCCATGGATGTGGGGTGATCCATGCCTGGGGGGGACAGCATGGAAGTGGGCCTCCCAGGAAAAGCCCCCCAGAGGCTGGGGACAGGCCGAGTGATGCCCAAGTTGGGCTCAGCAGCCCTCTTCTCTATTCAGGGTCTGCAAGGTCCGAGGGGGGCCCCTGGCCCCGTGGTGAGTACCCCACAAGCCCTCATCCTGTGCCCGACCCCCACAGTGGGCAGTACTGCCTGTTTCCCTGGTGGAGTGGCACTGGCTCCCCATCAGACTCTCTCCCACAGGGTAGCCATGGAGACCCTGGACCGCCTGGTGCCCCGGTGAGTGACAGAGAGAACACTCCCTGGTGGGGGTGGGACAGGTGTCAGCCCCCGCTGATGAGCTAGGCCTTGTTTGTGTTAATCCCTGAGCCCAGGTGGATAACTCTGACCCCTGTCCTCTGCCCTTGACACTTTTCTCTAGGGTCTTGCTGGCCCCGCGGGACCCCAGGGACCATCTGGCCTGAAGGTGAGTAGAGGTGTGTGCGGGTGTGTGGCTGGAAGGAGGAGGAGGCTCCTTCAAGCCACATCTGCACCAGGTTGACATCTGCCAATCTTCTGGGATGTCACTGCCCTGAGGCTAAACACCAAGATGCCCCATCCCTGGGGGCTCTGTTTGTGGGCTGGGGCTGGGGACCACCTGTTGTTCTGTGGGCTCATGCGGTCTCCGGGCTTTTGGCAGGGAGAGCCTGGAGAGACAGGACCACCAGGACGGGTGAGTGGCCCACGTCATGGGTCAGAGTCACAGGGAGGGGGTGGGGTTGGAACTTCGCTGACCTTTTTCTCCCCCAGGGCCTGCCTGGACCTATAGGACCTGTGGGACTTCCCGGGCCTCCCGGTTCTTCAGGCCTTGTGGTGAGTGAGTCCCCTGTGGCCCTAGCAGGGACACCATGAACCTGTCCCAGGTTCTCCTGTGTCCCTCTCACATGTGACTTCTCTCCCGCAGGGTCCTCAGGGGGCTCCAGGTTTGCCTGGACAAGTGGTGAGTCCTGAGGGTCAGGCCTGGGCTCCAGGGGTCAGGGGGCAGCAGGCTGGCCCCTGACAGAGTTCCTTCCTCTCAGGGGGAGACAGGAAAGCCAGGAGCCCCAGGTCGTGATGGTACCAATGGCAAAGACGGAGACCGAGGAGCCCCTGGTGTGCCGGTGCGTGTTCTGAGGGGAGCTTGCCACAGGCCTGTGATAGGGCTCCTGGAGGAGCAGGAGGAGGAGGGGCAGGAGGAGGAGGAGGAA